>ML778658.1:167665-196958 GCA_009831015.1 Picea engelmannii | reverse complement strand
AGTCTTGAAAACACAGTCCAGTCCCTAGATATTCATCTTGATCCAAAAACCACATCAAATATTAAGAAAATATTTCCCAAAAAGAGTTAGTTACCAGGCATCTCCGACTTACAGCCTAGGAGAGTTTCCTGGAGTGATAACACTATGAATGTGTAAATGTTATTTGAATGATGATGGATATGATGCGAGCTATTATTAAAATGAAAATTTTATGAACGAGTAACGTGAATTGAATTGTGGGGATATTATGAGATCTATTTCTAACTTGAAAAATTTGATATTAAAGTTGTTGGTATGTGGATACCAAATTGAGATTATGGTTGTATGCAATTACAAAATGATAATGCATAGATATGTATGAGTTTGTGTTATAAACTAATTTGGAGGTCAATGGGCTATGAAATATCCAAGGGATAATGGTAATAAAAGTGGATGACATGACTACCGACCGAGAAACAATATGGTATGAATCTTTGTATGAGAAATTATATTCGTACAAATGCACTATTATGATATATGGACCAATGCAGGTTTTCAGATGGTGAGACTGCCCAAAAACGGAATAAACGATGACAAAATTCCTAGCAACACGGTGCCATTGTATATTCCATTGTAGGGTGTGGACCCTAGTCCTGTTAGGAGGGGTGGAGGCATTTCCCACCATGTATCCTCTGAAAACTAAAGTCATGGGATGGCGGTGTTAGCTCATGCTCCCATAGACGTGTGATGATGACTGTCAGTTGCCTGCTGGGGAAGCTTGATCAAGATAGTGACACTTCCGCTTATGAGTTCTATTTGGAGTTGGGTCAATATAGTAAATGCTCCAAGATAGTCCATCAGAGGAAGGATAGGAATGGAAGATGGAAGTAAGTTAGGGAGGAAGGATGAATAAAAATAGTTGAGACTATTTGGAGATTTTCCTTATGGAGGAATTTATTGTTTTTCCTTCTGAAAAGAAAATGTGTGTGTGTGTGTGTGTATATATATATATATNAATTACTTAACTAAAATACATTGTCTAAATAAACATTGTTGAGCTAGATTATTGTAATTAAGGGGTTTCACAAACAATTGATTGGTTTATTATCTTTTATAAATTGAATAGTCTTTTTTATTGGATTTGATGCATACATAAATTACTGTAGAGGTTATAGTTATTGTTATTAGTACATGCACGAGACTTGTATGTACTAGATACACATGCATTTCTTGTACATGTACACTAGTATGTATGAGTTTTCTTGGCTTACTTACTGATAATGTTGTTTATTGGATATGAATGTGTGAACTATGTGTCATTTCCATTGTATCATAAAATACTTTAACTTCAGGACAAAGTTTCCTGAAGGGTGGGTGTATGTAACAACCCTAAGTAATGAATCAATTGTGAGGATTTAAATAATTGTTTATTGTATATTATTTTAATTAATTAATTAAGTAATTGTCCTAGTTAAATATTTTTTGAATGTATATTGGTTTAATTAATTAACTAATAAATTTCATGATTTAATATCTGTTTAATAAAATCCATCGTAATAAATTATTAACTATTATTTTGTATCGAAAGATCAACCCATTAATGAAAAAGGGATAAGGTGGTTGACACCTATTTGAGGCGGGGTAATTGAGAATTAAATGAAGGAAGAAGGCAATGAATGATGGGAAGGGAGGATAAGGCAAGGGGGGAACATTATTTTTGGGGAGGATTGTATTACGGGCTTTGTTTTGGAGGATCTTGTGGGGGTTTTGTGGAGGAACATGTTGTGATTTTCCTGAGGAGCTTGTTAGAGGTCTATCACAGGGGGTGTCGGGGTTGGTGGAAATTTTGGGCTCAGGGGCCAGGAAAGCGTAAGGAATTTTGGAGCTAGGGAGCCAGATAGGTTGTTCCTAGCTCACTGGGAGGTTAGTCAGTTTTCGGTAGAACTTGGATAGAGTTGATGAATAACATCAGTTTGAGGTATTTTCATTATTATGTTGTGTTATATGATTTATTATCATGCTGCTCATAAATTTTATTTTTGTTGAATGGTTATATAATGAATAACGAATGTTTATATGATGAATAATGAATGGTAAATAATTTAGGATAACATTTCTATATATTAAATTTATGTTTTTAAGGCTCTGTTGAAAAGACCCTACAATATCTATCTATCTATCTATCTATATATATATATATATAATTCTACCATATTAAGAGATTTTTTGTGAATAATTATATAACATAAAATGAAATAAGACAATGTAATATAATTGTACTATTAAACTTTACTTTTCTTAATTCGTCAACTTTGATCAACTTTTGTGCTTACCCTTATAATGTTGAATAAGGGATATTTGCTTGAAGGATATTAATGTAATAAGATCTTAACTATGGATTTAAGAGTAGACCTAGAAGTAGTGGTTAAGGTAATAAATTGATAACAAATGGATATTAAATTTATTCTCTTTACAATCATAGTATGATATGATGTTATTATATTTTCATGTTTAGTTGTTGTTATATTGTATGGTTGACATGTTTGGTAATTGCATTGGATGGAATACATATTTTGTTAATTACTCATCCTTCTATTATCACTATCATAATATTGTTTTGACAAAAATATATATAGAACAAAAAAAATAAAAAAAAAGTAACCTATACCATTACGGTGAAATTGCGTACCTCAAGTGTAGAGTTGTTACACTTCCTTAGTTTCCATGCTCACATCCTGGTCACTGTGATCACCTAACTATCCTCCTCATCATCCTAACCAGGGATGATTTTAAGGGCTAAATTTCGCTCATTGGCTAATTTTCCATGGTTTTTCCAAAATCGAGATTCGCTATTTTAAAAATGATTCGCTCAAATTTTATAGGATAAAATTATTTTACCTTCAAAATCGCCAAAAGTTTATAAAAACTATATAGAAACCTTAGAAATTTGAATATTTTCACAAAAATATCGTCAATCATTGATCCAGATGGATATCGGTGGCCACCCACCTTTTCCAAATGGCTCAAAACGGTTTTTTGACAATTTTGGCAATTTACTATTTTTAGCAGTTTTTTCGGGTCCTGAATTTTCGAGGCCATTTTGAGGCCCTAAACAATGTTTTTTTGGGTATGTTTCTCTCTCAAAATAGCATCTATAATGCTATTTTTTATCGAGCGTTGTAGGCCTCAGATAGATCTTTCCAACAAGCTATCGCGCGCCCTAAACGGAGATCGTATGCAAAAGTTACGACCCCGGGAAGTTGATGTACTAACTTACCCAAACGGGGCCCACATGACTTTTGGCGCTTCATCTCCTAGGGTTAGGTTTTTGGATGTATAGGACTTTTTTCATTCCCATTTATTGTAAAAGGGCCTTCAGAGCCTCATTGTAATCATCTTCTTGCAAATGCGAGTAGCCGTCACATCTCTTCTCAGAGATAAGCTGCCACCATTCTAGCAAGTCTTTCACTCTGTATTTTTACAGTCTCTATACATTTCTCTGATTGATAGAAATCGTGTATTACTGTATATCTGTGTTTATGGTTGCATCTCTGATACATTTCTATTATATTATTGAATATCTGCAATATCTCTATGCATTTCTTTATTATATCTCCACTCTCATTTCGTGCTGAAAATAATCCAGATCAGTGGTATCAGAGCAGGCTGCTCTTGATCATTTTTTTATGTGCATGTCCCCGATGAGGTCTGAGTATAGCAAGTTGGGTCTCGAGCTTGTCTCTCTTGAAGACAATCGCTCTCTCACACCCAAGAAACCATCAATGGCGGAAGAAAAGAAAAATGACGAAGCAGACGATCTTATCAATCTGTTTCTTGAGCAAGCTCTTACGCGACAGAGGAACGAAATGATGGAGAATTTTTCCCACATCCTTCAACTCCTGTCGATACCATCAAGCACATCTTCATCAAGCGGCCACTTTGGAGGCACCTCACCTTTCAAGGTACAAGTTAATCTTGATATTCCTATATTTGAAGGACAGATAGATGCAGAAGCCCTAGAAAAATGGTTAACTCTGCTGGAAGGTTATTTCTCTGTTCACAATTTTTTCGACAAAGAAAAGATCACCTTTTCACTCCTTAAATCTCTCCCTCATGTCAAACATTGGTGGGAAACTTACTAGGAGCAAAGTTCCACAGAGGAGTCTGGAATATATGGGGCCGATCCCACTTGGGATTTTTTTGTGGATGCGGTAAAAGAACAATATTACCCTGTTGGCAACTATGAGGACTAGTACATGAGATTGACCACACTGCGGCAAGAGAGGGGCCAAGTAGTTTCGGTTTTCACCAATACCTTCCATACCTTGCGCACCAAGCTGGGTATCAAAGACTCCGAGCGACATTTGGTTCTGAAATACTGTGGGGCTCTACATAGATACATCCAAACTGAAATGGATTTTTTGGATATCTCATCACTCGGTGCTGCTTATCGATATGCTGTTAAAATTGAGCAGAAATTTAAGCACTAGAACAAACGGGAATTTGGGTCTACAAATCCACAACAACCAAAGTATGACAAAGACGTCCCGAACAAGCAGTCTCCCAAAAACCAATCCAAGACACAAGAACAGAAGGGTCACAGGAAGACAAAGAAGGACACCGAAAAATGGTGCAAGTTCCACAAAATCCCTTGGCACAACACCGATGAATGTTGCTCAAAATAGTTATTGGTGGTCGAGATCAAAGACAAGGAGCCAAACCTTGACTCAGAATCTAATTCTGAAAATAATGGTAAAAGACAGATCATCGACGCAGACCCCACTGCTATTGTCACGACCGCAACAATTCAACTAGAAGAACCAACAGATCCTGAAGAAGGGGAGCACCTTTTTCATTCACAGATGTGGGTGAAGGGGACCCCGCTGCATTTTATTGTTGATAGTAGAAGCCAGAAGAACCTCATCTCAGCAGAGGTCGTCAAACAATTGGGATTGTCGACAACACCACACCCGTATCCATACAACATTGGGTGGCTTTGCGAAGGACGAGATCTTCGTGTCAGCCAACAGTGTCGATTATCATACGACATCCAACCCTTCAAGGATGAGGTATTATGTGATGTTTCCCCACTCGATGTCTGTGATGTTCTCTTGGGCCAACCATATATGTGGAGACACCATGTTGTTTATGAGTCTCGACCCCGTAGTGTCATTGTTACTTTGGGGGGTCATCTCTATAGAATACCAGAGGTAGTTCCGACTACTGTTCCACCTAAAATGTGCCGCAAGGTAGTATCTCATACTGTAAAATTCAGCTTCTTCACAATCTGTTCAAAAGGAGAACAAAAGGACACTGCAACCACTACAACCTTGCCCCAAGCACCTTCTACCCAATAGAAGCGGGTCGACAAGGCTGCAACAAAGTGCAAAGATTCCTTCTGCACATCGTCCTCTCCTGTATCTCGACTTGTTGAGAAGCCTCAACCGCAACAGCTTCATGACAGATTTCCACAAACTGAGTAGTGCGATGTCTCCAGCAAGACAAGCAACTCACCAAGATGCAGATTCAACAAATGTTTTTCCCTCTTCCCCGGGAACTCAACGCAATGGAGACCATTGCTTCCTAAGGAGAGAGGATTGATCCAGGTGGATATCGGTGGCCACCCACCTTTTCCAAATGGCTCAAAACGACTTTCTAGCAATTTTGGCAATTTACTATTTTTAGCAGTTTTTTCGGGTCCTGAACTTTCGGGGCCATTTTGAGGCCCTAAACGATGTTTTTTTGGGTATGTTGCTCTCACAAAATAGCATCTATGATGTTATTTTGTCTCGAGCATTGTAGGCCTCAGATAGATCTTTCCAACAAGCTATCGTACGCCCTAAACGAAGATTGTATGCCCTAAACAGAGATCGTATGCAAAAGTTACGACCCCGGGAAGTTGATGTACTAACTTACCAAAACGGGGCCCACATGACTTTTGGCGCTTCATCTCCTAGGGTTAGGTTTTTAGATGTCTAGGAATTTTGGCATTCCCGTTTATTGTAAAAGGGCCTTCAGAGCCTCATTGTAATCATCTTCTTGTGAATGCAAGTAGTCGTCACATCTCTTCTCAGAGATAAGCTGTCACCATTCTAGCGAGTCTTTCACTCTGTATTTTTACAGTCTTTGTACATTTCTCTGATTAATAGAAATCGTGTATTATTGTATATCTGTGTTTATGGTTGCATCTTTGATACATTTCTGTTATATTATTGAATATCTGCAATATCTCTATGCATTTCTTTATTATATCACCACTCTCATTTCGTGCCGAAAATAATCCGGATCAATCATTTATAGTTGGCATATCAAGGATTAGTAAGATTCGCCAAGGTTTCTACATTTTAAAATAAATTTCCATCCTTAAAACCATCCCTAATCCTAGCTGAACTATCGTCAATCAACTTCTTCTCCGGCAAATCAATAGTCATCATTTCTTCACGACCACTCTCTCATCAATGACCCATATTATCCCTCACAATACTCAGCATTGGGATCCACCCCCATATGAACTACAAATCACTTCGACCACCCTACTCCGACATATAGATGAGATCTCTGGGCCTTTATATTTGAAGGCCAAGATTTAAGAAAAAATCCCAAAGGGCCCACTCACCCAATGGGACCCTTTCTCATCACATCGACCAATAAATCTTCACCACGTAACATCTTATTAAAATGTCATCTACCATATTTACCAAGACATCATCATCATGACATCACTCTCCCTTCTTAGACTCATTTAAGAAGGATGCCCCATGTGGAATCTGAGTTGGCACCCTAGACACATGGCCCTACCCATCTTCGTCGCCTAGATTGACATGTGACACTCATTCCATGTCACCTTTTTCTTCCCCAAAGTTCCATTCACCTTTACACTTGGAACCATCACAACTCGACACTTCAACCTCCCACCTAGAATTATATGGTGTACATTTAATTGTTGAGCACTTGGATTTCCCTTGTGCTAACACATGTCCATTGTGCATTGTTTGACGTCATCCTCGTCAAAACAACATCACCTTCCCTCTTGGCCTCAGCGAGAAAAGACCCACTAAGATCTATGGTTGATTTTTCACTCCCCTCTCTTCCACCAAAAATGATTCGGAGTGATCACGCACCCCAATCAACGCTCAAAAAATCAACAACTCTTGTTAATATATCATAGCCTTCCTCATTAGAGTCTCATTACTACATTGTCCTTAAGCACTCTAATGATTGTTCCCTTCGATGAAGGGATAAGATTTACTCTCCCAACCAAATCAATGGTTGTGATTCATCCTGATTGAAAACATAATTTTTTCTAGCGCTACAAGGGTTGAAGATCAATGAACCATATTAACCCACGTGCATGATCAATGGTTGTTGAGCACCAATTTTTAAACAACTATAAGTTTCCATAACGTTTTCTAAGGGTGTCATAATGAGGCTTGTGATACCTTGTTGGAAATCTATGATAGAGAAAACAATGTTATAGGTATCCATGCCAAATAAACAATAAAATATGCCAAAAAATGAAGAAAACAAGTGGAACATCCCCTATAAATCTTTAAACAATCATAACTTTTGCTAAGGGTGTCATAATGAGGCTTTTGATACCTTGTTGGAAATATATCAGATAGAGGAACACAATGTTATAGCTATCCATGCCAAATAAGCAATAAAATATGTCAGAAAATGAAGAAAAAAACATTGTAACATCCCTATGTTACGACATCAAAATAAGTGAGTATATTAGTGGGAATTTTTAATTTTTTGAAACAACGGTTAAGGATACGTGACAATAACATACATTATATAAACACTATCAAATCTCATCACACCACTACAAAAAAATAAATCCAATTACAACACCACTATTATTCAAGATCAACCATATCACATAAAGATAGCAACATATCTACCCTCCCAACCTATCCTACCTCCAAGACACATAATCATCCAATTGATTTTAACCATTTAAGGTTTCAGGGATTGTTATGAGGAACAAGGAGATATCTAATTCCCATTAGTCAATCCTAATCAAGTTTAAATCTAACTACTTGTCTACTTATAAACACATCAAGATCATATATCACTTATGCAAATAATTCCATGAGTTCGATATTCAATCATTACTAAATTGATCTCTGCAATATATCTATATTGATATATAAAAAACCAACACTAAAACTTTACAAATTGTGATCAATAAATAAATCCATTAATTAAGAATAAAAATTTCATTACTTAATCAATCGACCTAACAAGTATTAAATAAAATAATACTCATGCCATTTAATTAATTGTCAACTAACATTTACCACTATTACTCACAAAAAAAGTATTCATAAATCTAACAATAATTGAAGATTTGTTAAATACTACTTCAATCGTTAACACATCCTTAACAAAAAAAAATTTGTTGAGTTCTTGCAAAATAAGTCTTGGAGCAAGTATACCTATATCCAAAGACAATCTATAGTCATGTTGATTGGAGTTGCAACTACAATGCCAACATAAAGAATGACGGAAAAAGAAAACACATATTACTCCTTAAATACAATTTAAATTATTGAATAATTTTATATTTAAATTAGGAATTGAGTCGGTGGTACTCCAAAATAATTTAAGAATATGTCAACCTTATAACCATTAGTTATCAGGTGGAACCCATCAAAACAATTAATTTAGATTATATATTTTCTTAAGTAGATTGGTATAACTCGCATGAAGCTACTCTTAGATATAATAATAATTTACACAATTTACCTATATTGAGCTTCAAATTGGTTGTTAATTTTTAATAAATGTCTTAAGGATATTTGTTATGGGAGAACGGACACCTTCTAAGAGTAGAATTTACTAAACTTGTTAATAATTTATAATTAATTTCATCCAATTCAGGTGCGTCCTACTAGGATGACATCATCTAATTAAGCTACCCATCCATAGATTCAACTTTTTAGGAATCAATTTTTTTTTATATCACAAACGACAACAATGCAAAGAGAAGGATCAATTATATTCAGAACCACTTAGTTAGGTTTGATTCAATTTCTTAAGTTAAGGAGGAAATCAAGATTTCCATTATTCATGAACCTTGCCGTTTCCATCAAGAAGTAATCGAAATCTTTAGTAAGTAAATAACAACAGATTTAATGTTAAAAGAAAGGGCTATACTCAAGTTGTTTATTTAGTGAAACAATTATTCCTTCTCGTCGAAAAAATTTCTCTACTGAAGTGATCATTTGGTCGCTGGTAGAAAACCAAAATTTACTCAGAGAGAAATCGACTATTGAAAATTTGCTAATCAACAAAAGTTTCATAAAAGCTATTGTTAAACCATACATCAAAACTTTTCAAGAATGACCAGGAACTCTATACAAAATTTCAAGGTTTAATACAACGGTAATTTAATTGTCAAGCACAGCTATGACATAGAAGAACGAACTGACTCCTTGTGTCATAACTTTTGTAAGTTCCAGAGAGAATAAAAAATCTATTTAAGTGATTACTTCATGGAAAACTCACGACATAAATAGGAGTTCGAAGTTATTGTTTTGATTAAAAGTATATTGATTCCAAAAACACTCTAATTTGTCCTGCTCTGGAGAATTAGAATGGTGCCACTTCTAACCAACAAAATTGGTGGTAAAACATCACTACACTTACTCGAGATCAAGTAATACACGACACTACATGTAGCACACTGCTTGTGGTGCTTTAATGACTCAAGGATGCCATACACACCCAAATCTAGAGGAACGTTAGTCCCCACTAGAGTTCATTATTACAAATGATCCACATGTTTGAGACTCACCCTACCAAAACTCTTGCAGTTTGTCTACCAGGAAGTATTAATCTATTTGTTCAGGATACTAATACAGAGGTTGAAGTTCCGTAGTTACCCTAACCACTAAACATGAGGGATGAGAGTCACCAAGACGTCAAGGAGGTAAGATAGAAAAAGAGGAACAGGAGAAGCAAAAGGATAAGGAACTTCCTGTCTTACAACAAATTGGAATACAGTCACTAGTCTTTGTGCGATAGTGTGAGGTTGTAGAGGTTGAGAGGGTGGAAGATCACCCGTCTTCATAATCCTCACAATCTAGTGGATATTTTATTATAGTAAAAAAAATCCAATTCTATTATTATCTCTTAGAATTCAAGCATAAACGATAGTCAATTGTGCTACCTATACTTGATTATAAGTTAGATCATTAAGGTCCGATTCAAGAGCATAATCGTATAGTTTCCTACAATCTTACTATCTCAAACAAAAAACAAACGCATCCTACTGTTTAGGTATTCACAACTCAGTTATTTTTTTCTTATTTAAATCAATCGCATACTCGAGAATAAGGAGAAAGAAATGACAAGAGTTCACCAAAGCAAATTCCATTCAACCTTGTAACAACCCTCCGTTACACCTGAGAAACAACGAAGGAAAAAATGTAATTTTATTTTTAAAGCAATAGGAATTTGTGTCAACACATAATTCAACAACGCATAATCAATGACATCATAATTAAAGGAATTACAAGCATCTCATCGTCATAATCAAGTAACGTCGCAACCGACACATCAACATATTAGTAACCATATATAATTAACACATCATCATAATTAAATAACGACACAAAAATCGAAATCATCATGAATGGAGACACAAAATCAACTCATCACGATCAACTGCAATCATCAATACTTGTAATCAATCATTTCAATACATAAAGATAATCATCAGATAACACAAGGATAAGACGAGATGACATAAAGATATTACCCACCCAACCTACCCTGCAAGGTTAGGACCTTGATGACACATAAGCAAAGCTGAAGCCCGAGATCCAATTAATTTCGACCATTTAAGAAGGGATGATTTTAAGGATAGAAATTTGTTTTAAAATGTAGAAATCTTGGCAAATCTTACTAATCCTTCATATGCCAACAATAAATGTTTGGAGATATTTTTGTAAAAATATTCAAATTTATAAGGATTTTATATATTTTAATAATTTTTTGGCGATTTTTATGGTAAAATAATTTTATCCTATAGAATTTGGGTGAATCATTTTTAAAATAGTGAATCTCGTTTTTTGGAAAAACCATGGAAAATTAGCCCATGAGCAAAATTTAGCCCCTAAAATAATCCATGCATTTAAGGTCTGAGGGCTGGCGATTGTTCTAAGTAACAAGGAGGTGTCTACATCCCACTAACAACCAATTCCAACATCAACTAAATCAATCAATCAATCATACTCATCAATTAATCATGGTGCAAGGGTATTCATCAGCTTTATCAATCATACATCAACATTGAATTCTTCGTGCACGTGATATCAAATTCTAACAGTCATTCATCAACATTTAAATACTAGTTGTGCGCGAGAGTAAACAAACTCTAGAAGAATCCTCTTTCAACTTAATGAATGGCGCAAGAGAAAACTAGTTACTAATTCAGTCATAAATTGACATAATTTCATGACGGAAGAATTATTTAGCAACTTATTCATGACGCAAGAGTGATCTGCATTAAATTCAAGGGTTCAAGAGAATGTAAATACTTCATCAATCATACAATGACAAAGGTTTAGGTGCAAGTGTAACCACTTTATTTTTATGGTGCATAAGTGAACATCTATATTATTTCAAGGTGTGCAACAAATTCTATTACAACATACAACACCTCATTCAATGCGTGCAATTAGTCTTTGATCACTTAAGTAAACATGCATCATCATTATTCAATGCACACAATAATTTAATTATTTAATCACATCATAATTCATCATATTTCATTCTGCGCCAGAAGTCTAATATCTAAAATCATCATTCATTACATTAAAATATTCATTGCACAGAGTAAAACAACTACATAACTCATCATGACAGCTATAATTCTAGATGTCATATCAATCAATTAATAATTGATCATGCCTCGACATAATAAATGGTGCAAGAGTATTCTCAACCTTATTTTCATGACGCAAATACTATAACCACATTAATTCCAAGGGGCATTGAAATCATTAGGTTTATTCCAAGGCACAAAAGTATTCACCGATTTTAATTATATGGCATGAAGTAAACCAAGTCGGAACCAAGCATACATTTACAAATAAGCATAGGTCCACAAATTCTAGTGGCACCAGAGTAAGCCATTACATAACCGGTTAAGAATTAAATAAGGAGGATGACCATTCATTCCTTGCGATGCAATAAGTATTTTACTAAACCTAAATCTTATTTGATACAATAACACAAGAGGTCCATGGCAATAAGTACTCCTTTACAATATAAAAATCCTTCATAAAATTAGAGCATTCAACTCTTTACTTAATTAATTAAGGAGCTAAGAAAGGTCTGAACCTTATTAAAAATAATAATAAACCATTGACACCTATCTAATCATTAAATTATAACAATCATAACAAACATGAAGGGATTATCAAGTGAACTTACATACCCTATGACATCATCCTTAGACCCCTTTCTAAATCGTTGAAGGACAAGTAACGAGATCTTTAATATTCAATGCAATTGCACACCGTGGAATTTAAATTATTCAAGGACGATTATAGTAGGGTCTTCAAGATTATGTACATATTTATGTAAATAAAACAACTTATAAGAAAATCTGGATGTTAACTATTAAATCCTCACAAGCACCGGTAGATAGAAGGGAGTCCGAAAAACCCTGTGATAAATAAGGACATGCGTGCACTTAAATCGTTGCAGTTCCTCATGAGGGTGCAAGCGTCAATGAAGTTGTTGGAAGGAAATAAAAGTAGGGCCAGAGCAATTAGGAGAGGGGCACTCAAGGATACCCAACTCCCTGTCAGGAAAAGTTGGAGGTGGGGGCCAATTACTAGCCCCCGATTATGCCCAAGCATGGTGTGAGAGAGCGCTCCAAGAGGCCCACCTCTCTATCATTGTAGGAGTGAATGGAGGACGAAATTGCCATTCAATTTGTAGGAAAACATAGAGGTTTTTATAGTAAATACGCAGGTAGAAAACCCCAAGTTGGGTATCTCGTGGAAGGTGAATACACAGAGATAGTTGGGTGTTGGGCGAATGGTTAAGACACGTGGTACTAGCATGCTGGGAGAAGACGGTGGGGAAAATCGCACAGGTATAAAAGAGGCCAAGGTAAATTTTACTGTGTAAATCCCCAGGGAAAAATCTATGGTGAAAACACATGGTAAATCATAGAACAAGGGACGAACCGAGCCTTGGGATCTCCTTAAAAACGCAATAAATAAGGTAAATAAAAACGATGGGCATTGAGATTAAGTTGTAGCTAAAACAAGGGAATGGCGGAGTCCTCAAAGGAAAAAACGTAGGGAAACATAGTGTAAAACTTAAAACGCAGAGATGAATTTCTTGCTTTTTGACAACTAGAAATCACAGAGGTGGATATCCCCAGTCCGCAGAGGATACGAGCATAATTCCCTGAAAAAGGATAGCAAAATGAAGGTGTTTTAATCCATGCAAGAAACGTATAGGATATTTCGATTCGCAGAGGTGGAGAAGGGAAAACGCATGGGGTTTTCATTACTTAAAAAAATTGCACAAAGAAGCATGCCATCGCTGAGCTCTTAAAGGAATTGAGCTCTTAAAGGAATTCGCATAACAGAAATAAAGAAGAGGTAGAAACCCATAATTTGACCACTGGAACACATGGTGTAGTCTCCTTGTTGGGCGTAGGCTGAAGGGGAAAACGGCTCAAAATCGCAGAGGTAAAAAGAGCAATTTAGCAAGGTAAATAAATGAGAAAATTGTTGAGTAAAACAATGGTCAAATCACTGAGAAAGAAAGTAAAACTTCTCTGGGTACTTTTTTGTGAAAATATAGAGCAATGGTTGTTGGGTTAAATCCTCTAAATCGTAGAGATTACCCCCCAAAAAAATGTATATACAAGAAACACTTAAAAATTGTGACTTCAAATAAAAATATAATAACTTAATACATTACATTTATTAATTCAGTGAGGAATAATGTAACCGAAGGTGTCAAAGTCGAAGACATTATTCCACACTATAGCTTCATCCAACTCCTAGCTTGCTAACCATGAAGACTTTATTGGTACCTCCCATTCAATGATAGGGGTACTCTTCTTTTCCCTTCACCCCCTGAGATGCAAAGGGGCCATGCACATACACAAACAAAATACTCTAACTCCCAACTCTCTTGGCAAGGTAGAGCTACCACTCTCTTTATCAAACTGGGTATCCACTCTCACAAGTGAAATTCCGGCAGCATAACTTTACCAATAATTGTCTCAATTTTTCCTCTTTACCAGTTGTTTATAAGAGTTTTTTTTTCATGAAAAAATTATCTTGCAATTTTAATTCATTTTTTAATTAATTAATTTATAATTATTCCTCCCATACACTTGTCACTCATTCCCTTAGTTGCACCAATAAATCCACCATTTAATTTAATTAAAAGTCAATTTCCCTCACTCATCATAAAAGCGCTCCTAAAATTACTCTTAAATGTCTCTTTATTCCCTCTATTTCCCTTTTATGTTTACATTTATTTTATTTCTTATCTTAATTTCCAATTTGGTATTCTCTTGCACACATTTATATAATTTAATCTTCATATATAATTTTTACTCTTTCAATTCCTAAATTGATTTTTCTTCATCCCCCATTTATTTAATTTATAATTTAGTTTTAGTCTTCTTACCCATTTTAGACTTAGGCTCAAATTTTTAAAGTAGGCTTAGAATTTTAAGAAGATCTTATAATTAATAAAAATGAGTCATTTAATAATTATTTTAAGTCCAACAATGCTAAAAAAATTTATTGTTTTCTAGGCACCTAGGTTCATTTAATCAATCTTTGTTTTTTTTTATACTACGACATGCCCTTCAAGACTCACTCTCTTCTCTAATAGTTCCACTCGCCTTTGATTCAAATTTTAATTATGCGACGTGACCTTCAAGAGGCACTACGTGCTCCAAGGGCGTCACTCTTCTTGGACTGGTTTTGGTAGTTATCTAACCCTTGGAGTCAATAATTCATTCAGGTGACATTGTCAGAGACTAAGGGTGTCTAAGGAAAAATGACCCTGCTTTATTGGGCGCCCCTTATAATCTTCGTGAGTGACTATCTCAGTATTCCCTCACGAGATCGTGGATCTCTCAAACTAGGTAATCGTTAACCTACAATTCGAGCCACGATGGGAGTGTTAGTAGGCTATGGAAAGGTTGTTGCCACACCTCTCCCTCAATATCTAATTGTTGTGTATGACCCATTTACTCCTTATTTGATTCTAATTAGAAATAAATCATCATCTTGCATCCATCAACGAAACACTATCCATGATCCACAAACAACATCATAATATACCCAATCATATGTCACATATGCATAAAATAAATATGCCAAAACCAATATAGTCCACTCCTTGACTTGATCCAGAGTCCAAGGAGGTCCATTGATGTCAGTGGCATATTCATCTGTCAAGTGTCCTGCACACTTAATGAAAACTCGCCAATAACATCTATCAATACAAAGATATAAAAAAAATAACATTATAATCCATCAACATCATCATAAAATACATAAGCGAAACAATATCCATGTGCTATAACCAGATCACTTGCACACAAGTATCCTCAAGAAATAGGTCAATAACAGGTGCTCAAAAAAGTGGGATGTTACAAATCTTGTCTCTCTAAAATTTATAGATAACAAAAACTTAGAGTAGAAGGAAACTACACAATTTGCTTTGAGTTGTATCTTTGAATTCCATAATATACAACTTGTACTAAATTAAAAAATTATTTCATACAAAGAGATGAGTACATACAAACTCAATTATGTTCTCAATCAATTCACAATTATGATTCAATATCTATAAAAGTCCTAATTTTAGAGTATCTATACCACTATATAAATAGTTCTAAATTTTTTACAACAAATTCTGAAAGGAAATGAAATTCTTAAATTAATGATAAAAAACTTTTTCACATATAACTTGATATGGAATTTATATTTCCTCCTTCGAGAATATACATTCTAAATTCTATTGGAAATGAAAATAAATATTTTAAGTATCGTAACCGATGATTGTCAAAAATTCAGGTTGATCTTCTACTTGACGAACATTGTGCTACAAACCTTCAAAGCTTACTACCGATTGACTTCACCAGTACCTCCCAACCAATGATAGGGGTACTCTTATTCCTCCTTAGTTCCCCAAGCCACAAAGGGGACACACTTAGGAAACAAAAAACAGTATCTCCAAGCTTGCCTCGCAAGGTAGATCTTCCATTATTTCTTCAATCTTGTTATCGCAACTCTCACAAGTAAAACACGGTCCACAATAATTTTGGTAGCATAACCTTACTAAGAATAAGATAGATCACTTTTCCTTCTACACCAATTGTTTTATAGAAATTTCCTCACGGACACATGTCCTTATGCACAAATAATTAACTTTTTAGATTAAATGAATTATGATTATTCACCCACACACTTGTGACACTCTCCCCAAGTTGCACAAGTAATTACTATTTCTTATTTTATTTTAAAGACCAATTTCCCTCACATTCCCCAAAGTGTTCCTATTTTTGCTCTTAGTTGTCCCTTTGTTCTCCAAATTCTCATTTAATGAGTGTCTCCTAACTAGATCTTAGCAAGAGTTGGATTATGAGTCTTCTTCTACTTAGACTTAATGATAGTTTGACTCTATATACCATTTTATGTGTACACCTATTCTCTCATATTTATTTTCTTTCCATTTTAAAAAATCCCTTGTATTATTTCCATGCACACATGTACAATTTATCCAACCTTTATATTTTATTCCCCCTTTTCCTAGAGTTTGATTATTCTCCAATATTTTAACTTACTTCATAATTCATTTAGTCCCTTAATTCAATTTAGACTTAGACTTAGATTTAGACTTAGGCTTAGACTTTTATTGATATTTTTAATTAATAAATTCACTGTTTAATTACATTTTTTAATCCAACAAGATCTAATTATTTAAATGTTTTATAGGCCACCTAGATTTATTATCTCAAGTTTTTAATTGCGTGACATGCCCTTCAAGATGCATCTTTGTTCTCCAAGTGTGCCACTCACCTTTGAGTGGTTTTGGAAGTTTGTCTCACCCTTAGACTCAACACTCTACTCGGTTGACCTTCTCGGAGACTAGGGGACTCTAAGGAATAATGACTTCACGTTATTGCATGCTCTTTATAAATATTCCTGAGTGACTATCTCATTCCTCTCTCATGACATTGTGGGCTATCGAACTAGGTAATAATTAACCCACAGTTCAGACCATGGAGGGAGTGCTAATAGGTTGTGACAAGGATGCTACCACACCTCTCCCTCAATGTCTGGTTTCTGTGCATGGCCCCTCTACTCCATATGTGATTCATATTAACAAGCATCGTCAAGCCTACATCCACTCATAAAAACTGTGCCAATAATCCATATACATAAATTGTACTATAATGAATCATATGCCACAAGTGCATAAAATGAAAAACTCAATCAAAATACAATTCACTCCCTCACTCAATCTGGTGTCCAAGTAAGTCCATTGATTCCATTAGCATCGATAGCCTATCATGTGTCCTACACACTCATAAAAAATCATGAATAACATATGCCAATATCTATACATCAAATAAAAATAGGACACAACACATCATCATCATCATGTATAATCCATAATTGAAATGAAATCACAATGTACCATAACTGGATCACTTGCATACAAGTGTCCTCAAATAATAAGCAATAAAAGTGTGCTCAGTAAAGAGGGATGTTACAAACGACCAAAAATTCAGAGGAAAAAATGGCTATACTAACTTCCAACAGTCATATTCGGAGCTACGAGCTACAAAATCATATCGAGGAGGGCTCAATCGAAAGTTGAAGGAGAGAAGAAAAAGATGTCATGGTAAATTCTTGAGGTATGAAATAGAAAATCATTCAAAAATAAATAACACAAACAAGACTTGAATTTAATCATAAAGTGGGTTATGCATGTTAAAGCGGTCCATTTGAAGCCTAAGGAGTTGAAATTACAACTGCAAGAGCACAATGAAAGGTTGAGATAAAGGAGAATAATTTGGGATGATATTAGTCAACAAAGAAATTCCCATAAACATTTCGAATATAAGAAGAAGAAGAAAAACTTAGATTCAATTCTTTTTAATGAATAATCATTTCTAAATTTGTTCGGGGAAAAAGAATCCCTCATGATTCCTTTCAGATTCTCTTTGTAATTCCCACGTATTTCTTTTCAAAAATAGAAGAAAATTTGGAATATGAAATAATAAATTCAAAGAAAAAGAAATGAAGAGTCACTAAAATTGAAGAGTCTCCCTCTTGTCTTAAAACAAAGCACTTGTAGGATGTAAAATTAGACTTTTTCCCTGTGTAAAAAATATGGTACTATTATTTATGAGTAGTAAAGAGTAGAATACATTTTGAAGTCATGAAATCTTGCAAATATTTGTGGGACTATTCTACACATGTATTTGTGGTTTAATTTTTCTAGGTATTGATCATTTGAACTATTTATGTGCTTAGTATTTAGAATTCTTATGTTGTTGTGATTTATTATGAGTGAAAGGATTATATTATACGTATCCTCTTCAAATAATTGGGATGATTTCTGTAATATGATTTTTATAGTATATTTTGTCTTCCATGAACTATTTATGTTGTCCATGTATCATTTTAGGATGTGGTCATATTCTAGTTTTTCTCATGGGATTGGTTAGAATTAGTGATATTAGATTAGTTTTCTTATACTTAGATTAGCCTTAGAATTATTTAGAAGTATTTTGGGGCCATTCCACGATCCTTCCCATTTTTCTTCTTTCAATTTTGAGCGACAATGAGGTACATATATTCGTGAGAAATGATACACCAAATGATATTATGTCTAATTGGGAACTGTCATTGGGCGTTCTCCCCTATATGCTTGACAGGCCATTTGGACCCATAAAAAAATGACGTTTTCTATGGATTAGAAAATTTTTAATGAATTTCCTATATAAATTTTCTAATCCATGGAAACTCCTTACCTTGAATATGATCCTTGCTGATGGACAATCTATGATAGCTCAAGCACCATTTATGGATCCATATTTAGCTTATTGGAAGAGATCAGAAATGGGTTTTGTTCTCATGAAAGAAGATTTCTTTAAATTTATCAACAACTTCTCTTCCTTCAACCTTATCATCTTTAATGTCAAGTGTCTCAAGTACTCCCCTTCATCTTTATTGAAGACTAGTATATCATCCAAATATGCAATCAAAACCTTACCTATGAAGTCCTTAAGTACTTCATTCATCAACCTCATGAATGTGGTTGGGGTGTTTTTAAAGCCAAATGGCATAAAAATCCACTCATACAATCCTTAATTTATCTTGAATGATGTTTTCAATTCATCTCCTTCTCTCATCCTTATCTTATGATAACCACTTTTCATATATATCTTAGAAAAATAACTTGCTCCACATAAGCAATCCATCAAATTATCTATTATGGGTAAAGGAAATATGTAGCTAATGGTTATCTTGTTGATGGTTTTGGAATCCGTGCACATTGTCCATCTGCCATCCTTCTTAGGACTCAATACAGTTGGTATTGCACATGGGCTTAACATCTCCCTGACTAAACCCTTTTCTAACAAATCTTCGACCTGATCCTTGACCTCTTCATTCTCTTGAGGTGTAAACATGTATGCTTCTTTGTTTGGAAAAATGAATCCTCGAATAAGGTCAATGTGGTGACTGATGCTCCTAATGGGTGGAAATGAGCAAGGTAGCTCATCCACCACTATATTAGCAAAAGTTTCCAGTAGTTCCTAAATTTCTTCAAGAAGATCATCCATAGTAGTGCTTGTAAGGATCACTCTAGGCCTTCTCGCTACAACAAACTTGATGTCCTATTCCTTCTTGACTTCATTCAATATCTCCTTCCCACTCATGAGAAGTATGCTCATGTTGGCTTCTTCCTTCCCCTTCTTATCCTCTATTGGCAATAACATGTATGTCCTACCATTCTTCTCTAGGGTGTAAGTGTTTTTCCTCCCATCATGTATGACATTTCTTTCAAACTGCCATGATCTTCCCAACAAAACATGACAGACATCTGTGGGTATTACATCACATAAAATATCATATTTGTATCCTCTTATTTTAAATTCAATTTGGCATTATTTACTTACCATTACCTAGTGTCCTTTTTACAGCCATGATACCTTATATGGATTTGAATGTACACTTGTTTCCAGCTCTATTTTTTCCACCATCTATGTGAATACTAGATTATCATTGCTTCCACTTTCTATAATCACCTTGTAAACACTATCCTTTGTATTGCAAGCACTAGTCCTAAACAAATTGTTTCTCTATACTGGTGCTTCCACCCCCTTCTCCGGTTTCAAGAGAGTTTTCCTCATCATGAGGGATTTTCCATCTTCAACAACTTCTACCTCAACATTTCTTCTTTGTGCTTAAGAAATTTGAGCTTCTCCTCCTTCTTTCTTTTTCTCGAGGCATTCCCAAGACATACACACTATCTTTACACAAGCATAAAATCTTATCTCTCCTCCTCTACCTCTTCCTCTTCCCCGAGGAAAATAATTTCTTCCACTGTAGTGTATCCCTTGGGAACTTCCTCCTCTCTATGTATGCTATCAAACATTCCAATCTTATCTTTGGGATTTTGAGCCTTTTCATGGACAATTCCCTTACATGTGTGTGGGATTCCTTCCATGCTTATTTAGCTTTCTTTTCTGACCAATTTATCTTCTTCTTTTAGGGAAACTTGATAAGAATCTTCAACTATCCTCATAGTCACAATGATGTTTTCATCCTCGATTTCATATCTTAGGCCATTACTGTATTTGGAACCCTTCTCTTCTTAACTTTCAGGGTGACCAGCTCTGATGTTCATCCTATAGGACTGTTATGTATACTCTTTTACTATCAAGCCCTAATGTCTTAAGCTCTACGGTCTCTTGAACAGATTTATTTGATGGTCTTTGGGTATGAATTTAGACTTTAGCTTGGCTACCATTCTGTCCCAAATTTTAATTTTCGGTTTGTCTTTGTTTCTCCTGTCAGCCTATAGTTCATCCCACCACAGTATTTCATGTACTTTTAGCCTTGTGACAACATTTTCTACCTTCTTCTCATCTTTGACCTCCTCATAGTCGAAATATTTGTCCATTTCTTTTATTGAGTCCAACAACTCTTCCACATCCAAATTACCTTCATACATTGGGATTTACATTTTTGTTGTTGCACCCATTTTTAAAATAGATCTCAACAAGTTCTCTTCTGCAACATCTTCTCATGTAGCTCCTTGAACTTCTACTTCTTCACTTTCGGCCTCATTGACGTCACCTGCATCTCGTGCTCTCCTCTCTATTATTTCCATGGCATCCAGATTTTCAGAAAGTCTCCTCATTTCCTCCATTGTTGGATTCGCTACATGTATGTCCCTCCATCTTCTTGGCAGCATGGTGATATAATTTCTTCACAGAGAGCTTAAATTATGGCTCTGATACCACTTGGTGAAAGCCCCCCTATGCTCCTGAGGTCCGTTCGACCTCCCAGTCAAGGATCACTCAAATTCAGAGTCATATCGACTCTTAGGCTCTTGCTAAGTCCCCAAACCAATTTACATGGGCCCCTTTTTGTTCCTTGTGTAGGTTCTACAAAACCCGTGGGTGTTTTCTTGGCCCTTTTTCCCTTTTAATTTTTTTAAAAATTATTGAGAACTAGCTCCTTTCACCTAGCACTAATAGCATGTGATTGAGGGCTATGACCAAGGTGTTAATCCAAAGCTGCTTAACTTCAGCCTCCAGGACTTCTAACACCTAAACTTACTCCAATTCTCTGAAGTACTCTGTCACGGAAGCTACATATCGTGCCACATGTTTGCCTCCAATCAACAGTCAGGATGAGTCCTCGCCTCTAGGACTTCAAATGAATTTCCATCCACAATCCCCCTTTCTATTTCTCTTGGAGTGCTATAGCTCAGAATACCCAATCTGTCGATGTGTGTCTCCTCCATGATGACCGTCTGTGGTGTACTCCATCCTTCGAGCTTTGGGAGTTCTTTCTCCACTGCACAAGATTTATCCCACTTGTCTCAGTGTTTGGGCAGTCATGATTTCTTCATTTCTCCCAGACTTCTGAATCTATTGACACTTGTCTAGTGTGGAACGAACAGTCACGACCTTCCCTCCTCTTCGAGACTTTGGCTATCCCAATTCCTTTACACCTTCTAAATTCCTGGATGCACTAAGTGACGAAGGATCGGGAAGGCTATCCTTCATGCAATTATCTCACATCTAGAAATCATTAGCTTCATGGTGATATCCCACGGGATATCCACCATAGGTTCTTCAACTCTTCCCTTTGGGGAATTACCATCGTTGGCCCTCCTGAGATTAACCTTCCGAGGTATATGGGACCTTTCTCTATCCTTTTGGTGCGCTCCTCACGCACTGTAAAATGTTGGAAATTAGAAACTTTCTGAGTTTCCTTCCTCGATACGAATGGATGCTATCTCTCCTCGACTTAGGTTCTAGAGGTATATGAGACCTCTCCCTCCCCTCTGAGCACTCCCTTTGAATGTTTAGGTGTTAGGACTTAGAAAACTTTCTAAGTCTTTTCTCCTCAATGCTAAGATCACAATCTCTACTAAGCTTGTTCCTCTAAGGTTTTAGAACCTTGGGCGCACACCTTGCGACCTTGGAACTCTTCAACTCTTGATTGTTCTCTCCTTAACCAAGATTTTGGGAATGAATCAACATGTGCACACCTTGTGTGGCTTTCTTCTTTCTCTACACTACTGCTATCGAAGATTCAACGTTATCTCTCGTGAGCTTCTCTGAGCTAAACTTAACTCTATCAACACACTCCTTTCAAACAATGTGAACTCATCGCATGGGCTCTCAGAAGAGAAACAATTGAAACATATTCTAATCCTACACACTCATGTATTTAACCATAAGATTCACTGACAAGCACAAGAACAATTATAATGAGAGAATTTAAATGCACAAAAATCATACCATTCATTCAAATAAACACAGTAACAACAACACCAAATATTTGTATTAAAGGTTCTCTGTTCTATTCATTTAAGTGATAATATACTTAGACACAAAAAGTCCTCCACTGCTCCTTCAACACTCATACAATTCTCTCTGTCTCTCAACAACATAAACTCTTTTTTTTTTAGAAATGGCAACTATCAGAAATAAGCAGCAACCAACTTTCATAAAAAAATAGTGATGAGTAACAGCCCCTTGTTTGGGAATATGATGAAAGCATATATACAATAGGTAATATATTGAGCATTTATCCCCAACAACCTAAATTCTATCCTATCAAGATTAATGCATCTATCTACTAAGGACTTATGGATTTAATAACATTTAGAAAAAAAGATAAGGGATGATTCACAACCTCTGTACAATACATCCTTTACATTAAAGTGATATTGATTTGAGAGGATCTTTGGGGATATTCTCAGCCTCCAATCATTAATTACATTTCTTTTGATATAATTTCAAATTCAAAAAGGTGTTCTTTCCTTTGTAGAATCCAAATTAGCTCCATATATACACTGGTTAATGGGTTGTCCTCCAGCCTATCCTCCTCTTTTAATGAATATGTAGATGCTTCTACATCACAATGATCATAAATGAATAATCAATACATATGAGACACAATTTCAGTTCTATAATCTTGTTAACATCATAAATCCTTAGGGAAAAACCAGCACTCCCATCAAACACAATATGACCAAAATATGAGGACAACCTTGGCCTCCAAATTCACAAAAGCTAAGAACAACCATGTTCTCCAATAACCATACAAACTAGAAAACCAAACCTCAAAAATATCCCTTAGAATCTCCTCTGCACACGAATCTGATATTGACCACCTGTATGGCCTACTCGTGTCACCTGTCAGCCTTTACAAATCTATAACTACCCCAAAAAAAAGATACACAATTTACCTTACTCGCAACCCACATATATACATTGTTCCACTGCAATTCGCTTATACCCTATACACGATTTGTCCTTCTGCAACCTACCTCTATACACGTTTCATCCTCCTGCACACAAGTATTGTATGAAAAATTTGTTCGCTATGTGTGACCGTCTTCACTTCCCTCTCCTAAGCCATATTATCCACCTGCATAATTTCCCTTTCTTGAGATCACCAAGCCTCCTAACACAAGTCCAAAATCACTTATGCTAGCTCCATCATGTCTCCACACACTCTAAATGTTGTGTAATGTGACACTCACCTCTCTCCTTTATATACAAGTCTTATGGGTCAATATAAAATCCCCTCCATAAGTCAACATCAATTTAGTATTTTTGAACACAAGCCCACAAAGCTCATCATCAAACCTTTGAATCCCCCACTCAAATCCAAGGGGGTTTTCACCAAACCGAAAGTATGATGTGGTGCCCATGATGATTAACACATGCCCAACACCTTTGTTCATGTGAGAATACATACCCAAAGCTACAAAAATCAACATGTAGTTGGTCGGAGTTGGTTCATATTTAATGTTGATTTTCTTCTTAGTACCTAATCATCGTTGTGCACTCCATAGGGAAAAGACTAGCTTCCATGAAGAGGATAAGATAGGGTGTATTGTCTTTAATTTTGAGATTATATGTTATAAAATTATTTTTCATTTACTCTATTTTTCTCCATGATTTTGTAGAGATACTACATCCAAAACTTCACATCCATATAACATAACTACAGTGGAAGAGTTATTTCTTATCACACAACCGAATTTCCCCCAATCTACACTTGCTTTCAGATCCTATACTAAACTATCATAGTGATCTTTTTATATTTGATTATCACAACCTTATTTGTGTTACTCCATAGGGAAAAGACTAGCTTCAATGAGGAGGATAGGATATGGTGTATTGTCTTTAATTTTGAGATTATAAGTTATAAAATTATTTTTGATTTACTCTATTTTTCTCCATGATTTTGTAGAGACATTACATCCGAAACTTCATATCCAATAACATAAACCAAGTGGAAAATTTATTTCTTATCACACAACCAAATGTCTACCAATCTACACTTTCTTTGAGTTACTATACTAAACTATCATAGTGATCTTTTTATATTTGATTATCACAACCTTCTTTTTGTTACTCCATAGGGAAAAGACTAGCTTCCATGAGGATAAGATAGGGTGTATTGTCTTTAATTTTGAGATTATAAGTTACAAAATTATTTTTGATTTACCAACCAAATGTCGACCAATCTACACTTTCTTTCAGTTCTTATACTAAACTATCATAGTGAACTATTTATATTTGATTATCACAACCTTCTTTTTGTTATTCTATAGGGAAACGACTAAGCTTCCATGAGGAGGATAGGATAAGGTGTATTGTATTTAATTTTGAGATTATAAGTTATAAAATTATTTTTTATTTACTCTACTTTTCTCCATGATTTTGTAGAGACACTACATCCCAAACTTCACATCCATATAAAATAACTACAGTGGAAGAGTTATTTCTTATTAGACAACCAAATATTCATCAATCTACACTTGCTTTCAATTCCTATTCTAAACTATCATAGTGATATTTTTATATGTGATTATCACAACCTTCTTAGGGAAAAGACTAGCTTCCATGAGGAGAATAGGATAAAGTGTATTGTCTTTAAACCCTTAACATGGTTGGATGTCCCCACAGAACCGATGACTTTAACATCAGGAAAAACCTTAACAACACACTTCGTCAGTGACTATCCTACACCTAAGGGATAAGATTTAAGTGATATTAATTTATAACCCATATCAATAATTATTTGTTACAACTAACCAATTAATAACACTTATTTATATTTAATGTATTTTAAGCATTCTTCATTATTTCATGTTATATTTAATACCTATATATAATATATTTAAAGCATTTTGATTCTTTCCATTCCGTTTTGTTTAATTAAACGTATGTTTATATTTATTTTACTCCTACGATAATTTAATTAGTAAACATTCGAAGCTAGTCCATCTCGGACTTATGTACTTCAGGTGGGCATCGAAACTATTTATTACCGGAAAGAAGAATAATAATTATTTTATGTGCTAACATATGCAATATGAGCTCAATCTAAGAAAAAAAAAGAAGAATAATAATTATTTTCTGTGCTAACATATGCAATATGAGCTCAATCTAAGAAAAAGGGTTGCAGTAAATTTTCACATGCATCAACAAAACTGACACAGACTGTAAGCGATTCGGCCCATCTGACCTTTAAGGAAGCTCTTTTTGGGAAGAATATCGGTAAAGTAAAAGATTTATCAAAACTATTTGAAAAAGATGGCATTATAAGCACGGAAACAAGGTTTTGAATGGTAGGGATATCCCGTCTGCAATAACAAAAGCTTTATAAATGTATATGCAAATTTCGTTATACAGTTTTTGTAGCAGATTTTACGCTGCCTCCCCATTTACATCAACTTCATATTGAAAGCCACTAATCCGCAAAATAAATTGTCTTACGTAGAAGAGCCAGTGACTTCAGTTCAATCCAGCCAACACTAGCACAGCTGAAAAGCAACAACCCTTTTGAAAAGAAAAGCTCTTTTTCCCGAAACCTGCAAGCGTTCCTTTGAAATGGCACTGCAAAAGAAAACAAATTGTTAGGAACTTCAAAGTCAAACATAGAAGAGCAGCGAGCATATATTATAACCCCATTTTCATTGTTTTGCTCGACGCTACTTGGATCTGAGCTACAACAGAGCTAGGTCTGAATATTGAACGCTTATTCTAGTTGTTATAAATCAACGATCACCAACTAAAGAAGAGAGAGCGCACAGTCCCTGCATTATTAAAATTCAAATACTTCTAGAAATATTTTAAACCTTTGCTGAAAGTGTTTTTTCTCTTAAACAGTTTCAAAGAACTTTAATAACGCAGGGGCTATACTCTGTCTTCCAATACAGGCATTGGCGATGAAAACCATATATAAAAACCATGCAAACCATACCCAGCAACCAAGCAAGATACTTGGCCAAGATAGATGGCGAGAGATCAAGTAATCAGAAAGCACGAAAAGAAGACAAATGAAACAAAGCAACTGCATGAGAGTACATGCATGAAGTTCCAGCATATTTATAGCGTGAAGGAGGGATTTCCTCTAATAGTAAAAAAATTAAAATAATAGTGGATTCACGTGTCTAAAAATATGCACGGCCATTAATGGTCAAATCTGGGATTCCACAGATTTCGAGAAAACGCTGGCACTACGTTATAGATTCTTTATTATCTATTCTCCTTCAACACGACAGGAAATACTCCGTAACAACACCTAAAAATGTGCGCCAATGTGTCGGCATCGAAGATATAATTCAAAAGCAATTGATGTGTCAGAAGGCGGATAATTTTAAATAGAGAGCGAATCTGTGATTTACTGCCGTGTGATAGTACGTCTCAATGCAGCCTTCCTGTGTTTCTTGAATATCAGAGTAAACGGGATTCGGTATTTTTTTTCAGAAATATTGTCTCTACGTCGTTGAACCATTTTTTTATTTTTATTTTGTCTTAAAACCGGTCATATAAATTTGAGCGATATCGTAATTATTTGTTTCGCGTTTTTTAATATATAAATGGATTATGAGTGTTAAAAATCTCTGGATAGTCTGATTATATAGATTTAACTATCAACAATTTTTCTTAAGATTTCCAATAAAATTAAATTGATAAGCCCAAACTTAGAAAGATAAGCTAAGTTTTGACATATTTTTATCTTAATCCTGTTATATAAATTTAAGAGAAATTACAATTATCCGTTGTTAAAATTCTATTTCTAAAAACATAAAACAATTTTGCTTGTTGAAAAACTTATGAGCAATTGGATTTAGTAGCAATTTTAATTGACATTGTATAAAACTTGTGGCCAGATTTCTAGCCAATATAAAAGCATAATATATTAAAAAAATAAAAAATTAGAACCTTATTTTTTAAATAAAACCAATTTAATAATAATAAAAATAATTTAATAATAGTAATGTTTAGAAAGTAGTAACAATGATGTATTGTTTTTTTTTTTTGTAAGTTAGCAATTGTATTAAAACCTTTGAATTAAAAAAATTACAACTGTTATGCTAACATTGGAGGTTGTGACACCACTGCCTTTGGGAAACCAATGCTACCACCTGACCAAAAATACGTAATGTCCATGCAGAACTTGTAGAGAGAGGGATCTAATGTGCCACGCAGGTCCAAAATTCTTTATGCTAAACTGAATAGACCAAACACAAAAGGCTGGACTTATGTGAAGACTAAAAAATCCTAAAACTGTGGAGTCGCGTAGGGAAAAACCTTGTAAAATATACTTGCTGAAATCATAAAAACATAGGAAACCTGAGGCAGAAGGAACTAGCCAATGCCGGGGTCGAGCCTCTGCTCTGAGAAAACCTGATGCATATGCATGGTGTCTCTGCTGAGCTTGTCTCTGTCTGAGATAGCCTACTTGAGGTCCTGAAGGAAGTCATCAGAAGCTCCACTCGACGCCACTGCTCTATTTCCTTGTACTGCATCTTGTTTAAGAGGCCCTTCATGTCCTTGATTCCTCACTTGATAACGTCCAAAGACTCCTCGAGAACGTCCCTTTCTATGCAACAGGAGAAAACGATAGAGAGTGGAGGAGGTGAGTGAGAGGAGGAAGCGGAGAAGTCGGAGGAAGGAGTGGGAGAGGACGAAGATGAGGGAGGAGCTGAGGTGACATGGGGGTGGAGAAGGAGGAAAGGGAGGTGGGCGTTGGTGCGAGGGGGATGGGGGGGGACAGACTGAGAATAGGAGAGAAACTGAAGGAATTACCATGACTGTCGAACCGTTCGACACAACAAGCATAAGGATTCGAAAGCAGGGATAATTCCAGAGTGTTGTCTCGAGGAGGCAAAGCAAAGGTGAAGAAGGGAGTGGGAGCGACAATTGGAGACAAACTCAGGTTCTGGAGAGCGTGGACAAGTCTGTTGGCCTTGACCTCTCAGTTCTCTACCTTTAGCAGCATACCAGGCCATGCCCCTCTTCGACTTACCCATGGGTCGAGGTAATGAAAGAGCCACCGGAAACCAAATGAGGACTGCGTAAGAAAAGTGAGACCTATTTCACAAAGAGTTCGAGACAAGCAAAAAACAACAACAAAAATTAACCAGAACAGAGGTTATGGGCACGGTGAGTTGAGTGCACTGCAAAAGCTCAAGCCAGAGTAGAAAGACGGGACAAAAATATGGAGGAGACCAAAGCTCTGGA
>ML778658.1:148580-167304 GCA_009831015.1 Picea engelmannii | reverse complement strand
TGTTTTGAGCCAGTTGGAAAAGGTGGGTGGCCACCGATATCCACCTGGATCAATCCTACCTCCTTAGAAATAAATTGTATTCATAGCGCTGAGTTCCCCCATGAGATGAAGAAATTTCTGCTGAATTTGTCCCCGGGTGAGCCACTTGCCTTGGTGCAGGGGCTGCCCTGCTTTGACGACTTGATAAAGTTGTATCTTTTGTTGTCAAGTTCCCTTGATCTGTGTGTCCACAATTTGATCACTGGATGCTTGTTGTATGCAGTCGGTGTTGAGCTCTATTGCTGTCACTTGTTCTGCTACGTCTGAGGTGTGCAATAATGGTGGGAAATAAGGGTGAAGGAGATCCATGTTGAACACTAGGTGCAGGCTCAGGAAAGGAGGAATGTTGAGCTCAAAATAATTATCCCCTATGGACTTGGGGATGGTGAACGACCCATAACAAAGTGGGCAAAGCTTCCGATGGGGTCCTATAAGACATTCTTTCTGCAAGTGCAACCAAAATTTGTTACCCACCTGAAACTTATGTGGCACGCGATGTTGATCATGGCACTGCTTGTACTTGTCATTGGAATTTTGTAGGATATATTGAACCTATTGGCGGATGTGCTGGATCCGCTCAATGAACTGGGTGGATTTGTCAGCTTCGGTTGGAGCAAGCTATGAGTCGGTCGAGGTGACCGCAAGGGGATGTGCAACATCTATGGGACCCAATGGTTGGAATCCCAACTCCAGCTGAAAGGTTATATGGCCAATTGAGCTATGCAGGGCTCGGTTCTAGCTATGTTGGACAGAGGGAAGGCTCTCATCCCATGTGCAAGGGTGCTTTGAATTATACATGTGAAGGATATGCACAATCACTCAATTTACGACCTAAGTTTGGCCATCTATCTCGGGGTGGAAGGCCATGGATTTGGTGAGCTTGGTGTCCAGTAGTGACCAGAGGCTCGACCAAAATGTGCTGAAAAATCGACTGTCTCGATCTAAGAAAATGGTTTGTGGGATTCCAAAATGTACCCAGACTCGTTCAAAGAAGAGCTTGGTAGTGGCCTTTGTTGTGATGTTTTTCTTATAGGTAACCATAATCGTCATCTTAGAAAAGCGATCAACAACCACAAAAACACAGTCATTTCTCCACTTGGTGGACAGGAGACCCAACATGTAGTCCATTGAGATGGATTCCCATGGCCTATCAACAGTAGGAAGAGCGGTGTACAAGCCCTGTTTCTTAGTGGTTGGTTTGGCAATAGTGCAGGCCCTGATATACTTGTTGACGTCCCGTCAATGTTTCGGCTAGTATAAATGTTTATGTAGCATCGCCACTGTCTTTTCGAGGCCGAAGTGTCCTACCACCTCACTATTGTGGGATTCTGAGATCATCTTCACTAGCTCGCTTGATGGAACATAGCAATGGCCCAGACGACACAACAACCCATCCTGAAGATGAAAATTATCGACAACTCTATTTGCACCCAACATATGGTAGGTGTTGGCGATGTGCAGGTCTGTTTCATAGAGTTTGGGCCATCCAGAGGTCTCCTGGCCACAAGTTTATAGAACCATGGTGAGTGTCACGACTGGCGGTCTGCTAAGGCAATCAACGACGTGATTGGTGCTTCATGTTTTATACTTGATGTTGAGGTCGAATTACTACAAGAATGTGGACCACTTTTGATGGTGATCATTCTGCAATTTTCCTTCTGTCTGCATGAACTGCAATGGCTTATGATCAATGTGGATGGTGGTCTCCTTCCCAAGAATGTAATGTCTCCATTGGCAACAAGCTTGCACAATGGAGTACATTTTTTTGTCATAAGTAAGGTACTTACAAACAACATCTTATAGTGTCTCACTATGATAGGCCACGGGGTGGCCATTCTAAGTGAGAACAACACCCACCAAATAGTCTGAAGCATCTGTCTCGATCTCAAACGGATACTACAGGTCTGGTAGTGAAAGTATTGGGGCTGAGCACAAGTGTTGCTTCAAATAATCGAACGCTTGTTGTTGGGACCAAACCCACAAAAATTTCTCCTTACCACCACCCTTGGTTATTTGGCTGAGGGCGCATGCAATATGGGAGAATCCCAACATGAACCTGCGGTAGAAATTGGTAAGGCCCAAGAAGCTCTGAAGCTGAGTGAGTGTGGTTGGGGTTGGCCAGTCACGGATACGTTAGATCTTGGCTGGATCCACATGTATGCCATGTTAATCAATGATGTAGCCCAGCTAATGGACCTTGTCCATGCCGAAGGAGCATTTTTTCCAAGTTGCCATATAGCTTGTGTTGCTGTAGGGTGTGCAAAACCTGTTGAATATGTTGGAAGTGTTGGGCCCAAGTCTTGTTGTAAATAAGAATTTCATCTAGATACACCGCTACAAAAGTATTGGTGAATGGTCACATGATATCATGTATCATCCTCACGAAAGTGGCTTGAGAATTTTTCAAACCAAAGGGCATGACCAACCATTTAAAAAGGCCTTCCTTTGACTTGAAGGCGGTTTTCCATACATCTATTTGTTCTATGGGGACCTGGTGGTAGCCAGACTTTAGATCAATATTACTGAAGTATTTGGCCCCCATGAGTAGATCAAGGAGGTCGTCGATTTGGGGAATCAGGTACTCGTTTCCTACTATGATTTTATTCAAAGCCCGATAATCAATGCAGAGTCGTCAGGCTCCATATTTATTTTGTACCAGCATGATTGGGATCCCACAAGGTGATGAGTTGGGATGGATGTGCCCCTTGTGGGGCAGTTCTTGGATCTGTCACTTGATCTCCTCATTTTCCAATAGAGAGCAGTGATAGACTGGCCCATTGGGTTGTGGTGCACTGTGGGTCAGATCGATGGGGTGCTTGAACTGACATTGCATAGGTACCACAATAGGCGAGGAGAAGATATTTGAGTATTCTTCCATGACCTTATCTACTTTCTTCTGTTGTGTGGAGAGGTCGGTCGTAGAGACTCTCGATGTGGCTGTGATCTTTCGCTTATTTTGAGAGCGAATCACGAAGAAGACAAACTTCCCAATCTGAGATATGAACTTCTTGCATTGCTTAGCAGATATCAAGGAAATATCACTAGGTGGGACTGCCTCGGGTATCTTGTACAATTTCCTATTCAAAGTATTAATAACACTATGAGGCCTAGACTCATATACAACATGATGTTTCCATAAATAAAGTTGGCCCAAAGGAACACCACAAACTTCGAGAGGAGAAACATCACACAATACCTCTTCTTTGAAGGGCTTGATGTTGTATGGCAGTCAACACTATTGGCTGACGCAAATATCGCTTTCTTGCTAGAGCCTGCTAATGGTGTAGGGTTTTGGGTGTGATGTTATCAGCAGGGTCAACCGGTTGATGACCTTTGCTGAGATAAGGTTCTTATAGCTACCGCTATCAACGATGAAGTGCAACGGGGTGCCTTTTACACACATCTATGAATAGAAGAGGCATTCTCCTTCTTTTGGCTCGTCTGGTTCACCAGGTTGGAGTTTGGTGGTAGAAATGGTGATCCATCTTTCTCTTTCTAGTTCTAGCTCAGAGTCATAAGCCGCATTTGGTTTAAAGGATTTCACTTCAACCACCAATGACTGCTTTGAGTGGTACTCAACGGTGTTATTCCAAGGGATCTTATGCAAGTTGCACCACTTCCCAGTATCCTTCTTTGTCTTTCTGGTGTCCTTTATTTGTGGCTTGGACTAGTTTTCTCGATACTGTCCATCTTTGCTCTTTCCTTTTTTCTGTGGGTTGGGGTGCCCTTTCCTGGATTTCGTTGTGAGGGGTTCCCAAGCCCAAAATGTCGTGTCTTTTGTTTGAACTTCTGCTCGATTTTGACAGCATATCGTTAGGCCACACCCAAGGATGAGATGTCTAGAAATTCCATTTCGATCTGGATGTATCTATGGAGAGCGTCACAATACTTGAGAACTAGATGTCTCTTCGAATATTTGATACCCATCTTGGTGCACAAGGTATGGAAGATATTTGAGAAATCTCGCACTGCTTGGTCTCTTTCTTGCTGTAGTGTGGTCCATTTGTTATACAAGTTGTCATAACTTCTGACAGGGTAGTGTTGTTCCTTAATAGCATCCCTGAAGGATTATCAGGTGATCGTGACTATAAATAATCATGGTTTCTTTATTTCCTTTTGCTCACATAAAGTTTCCCACCAATCTTTGACATGGGGAACAACTTTGAGGAGCGCAAAAGTAATCTTTTCTCTATTCAAAAAGTTATGCACTGAAAAATACCCTTGTAGTAGATTCAACCATTTTTCTACAAAATCTGCGTCTATTTGAAGTTTAAATATAGGAATATCGAAGTTTATTTGTACCTTGAAGGGGGCTTTGCCTCCGCTCGAAGAAGATGCATCGCTTGTTGGTAGTTGATGAAGGATTTGCATGAAACTATCCATCATCTCATTCCTTTGTTGCATGAGGGCTTCCTCAATCAACAGTTTGAAAGGATCTGCTATCCCATCATCTTTGCTTTCTCCTTCCATGAGAGGTCGCTCGGGTGTGCGAGAGATTTTTTCCTCAAGAGAAACAAGATCAAAACCCAACTCTTTACACTCTGACCTCATTGGGGACATGCATTAAGATGACAAGGATCAGAATGCTCTGATACCATTGATCTATATTTTATGAGAAGAACAAAATGACTACAGAATATTTCTAGGTGCTTAACAAAAAATAACAAACATACAGTAAAATAGTTTTTCTATTCAATAAGTAAATAAGATGAAACTGTAAAATGCAGCGGAAACAAGCTTGCTAGAATGGTGGCAGCTTATCTCTGAGAAGAGATGTGACGATTGCGCTTATTCGCCAGAAGATTATTACAATGAAGCTATGAAGGTCTTTTTTTAAATAAATAGGGATGCCAAAAACAATAGACATCCAAAAACCTAACCCTAGCAGATGAAGCGCCAAAAGTCATGTGGGCTTCGTTTGGGTAAGTTAGTACATCAACTTCCCAGGGTCGTAACTTTTGCATATGATCTTCGTTTTAGGCGTATGATAGCCCGTTGGAAATGAATAATCAAGGAGATTAATTTTGGAGGATCAATAATGCCTTTAGTTATCATTTAGAATCTCGATCTTGAAAAACCTTCATTTAGGCTTTCAAAATGGCCCCAAAAGTTAAAACTCCTAAAAATAGTAAATTTCCAAAATTGCGAGAAAACTATTTTGAGCCAGTTGGAAAAGGTGGGTGGCCACTAATATCCACCTGGATTAGTGCTGGAGATAGCACCAGGTGGAGGGAGACTAGGCCAGGTGTCGTTCCCTCTGAATGTCCACATGTTGGGTCTGTAAACACCCCATCTGGGAGATGTATTATCTTCTTTAAATTTAAAAGAAAGTATGTTTAAAAAAGTGAAAAATAAAAAAATTATAAACAAAGATTAAAACTTAAATCTAACATGTGTTTCCTCTTAAGAGGTCACTAGTTCAATTCTAGAGGCAGGTAGGCTATGTATACCTCCATAGACTTAGCAACAAAATTGTTGTGTGGAGGGGGTCCCTTATTCCACAAACATGGGGATTTCATACACCAATTTAGTGTTTGACTTGGCCCTGATTTAAAAAAAAAAAATTATTATTATTATAAAGATTAAAAATATATTTTTGCAAGACACTCTTTAAACTAAATGTGTAATTCTTTTTATGTTCAACATGGATTTGAGATGTGACATTTAAAAAATATTAATAACCAAAATATATAAATGCTTAGATTTCTACAATTAATCATAATAGTGGCTTAAAATTTCTTGAAAAAATTCTCACACGGGTCTTTTCAAGTTTAAGACAAAAAAAAATATTTTAGTCTCTAACTTAAATAGACTATTTTTATATCAATTGTATATAAACCTCCATCTAGAAGTGGTCCTTTACTCCACAACGTAGGGGGTTTAATATAGAAATTATGTGTTCATTATTAGAAAATATAACAATACTTGCTTGAGTGAGCTGTGAGATTTTTTATTTCGCTTATAGTTTAGATTGATTTATTTGTAAAGAATTGGTTTGATGTTATTTGGGGTTTAATATAGCAATTATTTGTTCATTGTTAGAGCATATGACAATAGTGCTTGAGTAAGCTATGAGATTTTGATATTTAGGGTATAGTTGAGATTGATTTATCTGTAGAGAATTGGTTTGATGTTATTCGGGATCTAATATAACAATTATGTGTTCATTGTTACAAAATATGACAATAGTGCTCGAGTTAAGTGTGAGATCTTTTATTTAGCTTATAGTTGACATTGATTTATCTGTAGAGAATTGGTTTGTTTGATGTTATTTTAGGAGTTTGTTGGATCTTGGAAATAGACTCCCTCTTTGAGTGATTTTAATCTAGTTTGATTTCTATCTTATCAACATATGTAATAAATTTAACCTAATGAAAAGATGAATTTGGAATAGCGTGAAAAGAGCACGAGTGTCTCTCCTTTAGATTGTTTGTTATTCCTTATTGTCTATGAATTTTATTGCTGCAACTGAGTTTGGAAGAGATCTAGGCAGAGAGATAGGGTGAATGGTATCTCCATGTCTTGGTATAGGAGTGTAGCGATGATTGAGCAGACGGCTGGTAGATTGTCGTACACATATGTAGACTATCGTATGCATTGGAGAAGCTGCCGGTAAAGAGAGCAAGAGATGTTTGTTGTGCGCTGGAGAAGCTGCCTGCAAAAAGAACAGGAGACACATGTTGTGTGCTCGAGAAGTTGCCCGCAAAGAGAGGAGACGTCTTGCTCTACGCTGGAGAAGCTACCCACAAAGAGAGCATGAGACAACCTACTATGCGCTAGAGAAGCTTACCGCAAAGAGAGTAGTAGACGACCTATTGTGCGCTAGAGAATTTTCCAACAAAGAAAGAATGAGATGGCCTGCATGTGTAATGGAGAAGAAACAAGGAGATAACGTGCGTGTTCCTAGAAAAGCTACCCGCAAAGCCAACAGGAAACAACCTAGTATGCAAAGAGACAGTTAGCCATTGAATTTCTCTAATTATTGGGTATTAAATTTCCAATACTGGTTTAATGTGTGAACAAATAGCAGGTTTTTGTCCGTTCTTGTCTTTCATCTGACCTGGATAATTTTAATTTTAAAATTAGCAGAAAATTAATCATTCCACTGCCCAAAAGACAACTTATATTAGCTGATTGAATTTTAAAGAGTTATAACCACCAAGAAATTAATTGCCACAGCCTTGACATCCTTATTTATTTAATGATCGAAGAATTATCACCGCCACAAACATAGTTACCAACTTTATGAGAATTGTGGCCTCAAAACTAGAACTCTGGTCCAAAAAACCCAAATTTTTCCGTAAAAACCATCAAAATCAATCCCCAAATCAAAATGTGGTGCCACCTGTAGCACCATTTTTTAAAACGGGATCAAAATTAAAACATTTTTCAAAAATGGCCTTCAAAAATTAGATAGTAGTTCAGAAAAAACCTTTAAATCAACACCTAAAAACAAATAAGATGTTTTTGAATATATATTTTTTTCTTTTCAAAATTATAAATTTTGAGATAATTTGAAATAGTATTGAAAAGTATTGCTACTAGTAGCACCCATTCTAAAATTGAGGTATGAAAATGACACATTTTTATAATTTGGTAAAAGAACTCATCATTACTATAAACAAAATCATAAAAACAACCTTAAATGTTTATTTTTTAAATATTATTATCATGCAAAGCACAAGGTAATACATAATGCCATGAAAATATTACAATATACTTTAAAAATTCAATGTCACTTTTTAATAGTTTTTTTCTTTTAATAATAAAAAAGTAAATACAAGTTAGATTGAATGAAACATAAATAATTTCTTAAAAGTATTGATATATTAACCATATTCAAAACATATGAGATAAGAAATTTTATTATATTATCCATAATAAAAAAAAATATCATTCATAAAACATAACAAAAGATTCATAACTTCATGTAAGATCATATCCAAGTTCAATGCTCTTTTTTAGTTACCATACAAACATCACATGGATCAAAAATTCGTAAAATGTTCCATATACTTATTTAGATTGACTCATGGTTTCTAAAATACCACAAGAGTCTACATTGTCTTCAGATGAATGTTTTGATGAAGATGTAGATGTTCCATAGTCTTCTCTATTTTCGATGAATGCACCATGTGAGTCTACATGCATGCCCAACATTTCAAATGTCAAATACCTTTTAGATCTACGACTAAGTTCAACAGACTCCCCTCTTGCATTTATTTCTGGCAGCAAAAACCTCTTGATAATCTTTGTTGTCTTGGAGCAAAGCGTTTCTCTCTTTGTCAAATTGAAGTCAGAAACAAGTATGTCAACATCATCTAATTTTAAGAGGTCAGTGAGATGACGAGTTGTATTTTGACCCTTTCTTTTTCTCTTTCTATTGACACGTTCTCAACCACCATCTCTAGCTTGTACACACCATTGAATGAGTGTGTACTTGTTGTATACCAATGCACTTCAATTGCAATAACACCATCATTTTCTTTCTCAATCTTTATAACATTTCCTATCCATAATCGATAAGCATGTGGATATTTAGTCATCAAAACTACAATCATGCTACCATCCTTAATATGTTGTACTGAACCCTTGTAAAGGTCTTCCATGGCTTCACGTTGTGCACATGACCTTCATGAACCAATATACATTTATCTTTTCTCTGTTTGTTTAATCTCAATAGGACCTTGAGATTCTTGAACTTCAAAAATGTTTCTTTCTTCATATTCGTTTGGCATATTTTGTGGCCAATGAAATTGAGTCCTCAACATTGTATCCTCATTTGTTGAGCTTGAAATTATGTAACTTTGAATATTGAAAAAATAATCCCACCAAATAGAATCAACAACATCAAAGTACCCATATGTATCCTTAATGCAATTTTTAATTTCTTCCAGGCATTTCGTGTTGGTTGTGGAGCCTGATTATCTTCCTGATTTAGAGGTCGTTTACTTTCACGCATGTTTATACCCCATGAAGTATGTACACTCTTCCACGCGGGGGAGTGCAGAGGGGGGGTACCCCCTCTGCGGGGTTCGGGTGGGGCTATCCCCCCGGCTGGGGGGTCTGGGGGCTATAATTGTTAAATTGCCTTGTAAAAGTATATTGTAATTTCATTGTAAATCTGGACCGTTCATTATAAGGTCGTAGCTCTAACGATAGAGATTATGATAGGGTTTTTTTTCCCTAGAAGGAAACCCTCTTTTATGAGGGAAATGTATTGCGGCTATGTATGTTGGTGAGTATTGTATTCTAAGAGAGGAGACTGTGAGAGAAAGAAGAGGAAGTTACAGTGGGTTTTGTTGTAGGTTGTATCCCTTCATTTTGTTGGATAATAATAAAGAAAGGACCTGTCAATTTCTCTAGTGGACGTAGCCCACACTGGGTGAACCACGTAAATATGTGTCTCTCTTATATTGTGTATCTTCTGTGTTTTGTTTCCGCATTTGTTTTATGTTATTGCTCCGCGGTACTGTTTTTCTAACAACTGGTATCAGAGCGTGGAGAGAGTGGACGAGTTTGTTGGCCTCGACCTCTCAGTTCTCTACCTCTAGCAACATACCAGGCCATGCCCCTCTTTGACTTACCCATGGGTCGAGGCAATGAGAGAGCCACCTGAAACCAAATGAGGAGTGCGTAAGAAAAGTGAGACCTATTTCACAAAGAGTTTGAGACAAGCAAAAAACAACAACAAAGATTAACCAGAAGAGAGGTTATGGGCGCGGTGAGTTGAGTGCACTGCAAAATCTCAAGCCAGAGTAGAAAGACAGGACAAAAATCTTGAGGAGACCAAAGCTCTAGAGGCCAAGGGTTCGAATGAGCCTTGGCACTCCATAACACAGGCCTAAAACCACCATGCGAGGACAGGTGATGGGACTATGACTGCGTCCAACCCATTACCACAAAAATTCCCACGAGCATAGGAGCCAATAAGTTATACTAGTCTAGGGTCGAATGAATGTCAATGAGCGACGAACGAGATTTTAAATACATGAAGTGATGTTGGAGGAAGAGTGCACCTGATCCCAATTTTATGAGCAGGACGAAATGATTATGAATTATTAACAGGTGTTTAATACAAAGTAACAGAGATACAGTAAAATTGGTTTTCTTTTCAATAAGTAAATAAGTTGAAATTGTAAAATGCAGCGGAAACAAGCTTGTTGGAATGGTGGCGACTTATCTCTGAGAAGAGATCTGACGGCTGCACTCATTCGCCAGTAGATTATTACAATGAGGATTTGAAGGCCTCTTTTACAATAAACAGGAATTCCAAAAACTCTAGACATCCAAAAACCTAACCCTAGGATATAAAGCACCAAAAGTCATGTGGGCCTCGTCTGGGTAAGTTAGTACATCAACTTCCTCGGGTCATAACTTTTGCATATGATTTTCGTTTTACCCGTATGATAACTCGTTGGAATAGTATCATCAAGAAGATTCATTTTTGGGGATCAATCATTCCTTCAAATATCATAAATAAGCTCGATCCCAAAAAACCTTCATTTAGGCCCTCAAAATGGCTTCGTAAGTTAAAACTGCTAAAAATAGTCAATTTCCATAATTGTCAGAAAACTGTTTTGAGCCAGTTGGAAAAGGTGGGTGGCCACCAATATCCACCTGGATCAATCCTACCTCCTTAGAAATAAATTGTATTCATTGCGCTGAGTTCCCCCATGAGATGAGAAAATTTCTGTTGAATTTATCCCCAGGTGAGCCACTTGCCTTGATGCAGGAGCTGCCCTAGTTTGACGACTCGATAAAGTTGTATCTTTTGTTGTCAAGTGCCCTTGATCTGTGTGTCCACAGTTTGATCACTGGATGGTTGTTGTATGCAGTCGGTGTTGAGCTCTATTGGTGTCAGTTGTTCTGCTACGTCTGAGGTGTCCAATAATGGTGGGAAATAAGGGTGAAGGAGATCCATGTTGAACACTAGGTCCAGGCCCAGGAAAGGAGGAATGTTGAGATCAAAATAATTATCCCCTACGGACTTGGGGATGGTGAATGACCCATAAAAAAGTGGGCGAAGCTTTCGATGGGGTCCTGTAAGACATTCTTTCTAGAAGTGCAACCAAAATTTGTTGCCCACCTGAAACTTATGTGGCACCCGATGTTGATCATGGCACTGCTTGTACTTGTCATTGGAATTTTGTAGGATATCTTGAACCTATTGGCAGATGTGCTGGATCCGCTCAATGAACCGGGTGGCTTTGTCATCTTTGGTTGGAGCAGGCTATGAGTCGGTCGAGGTGACCGCAAGGGGATGTGCAACATCTATGGGACCCAATGGTTGGAATCCCAACTCCAGCTGAAAGGGGATATGGTCAATTGAGCTATGCAGGGCTCAGTTCTAGCTATGTTGGACAGAGGGAAGGCTCTCATCCCATGTGCGAGGGTGCTTTGAATTATACATGCGAAGGATATGCACAATCACTCAATTTACGACCTCAATTTGGCCATCTATCTGGGGGTGGAAGGTCATGGATTTGGTGAGCTTGGTGTCCAATAGTGACCAGAGGCTCGACCAGAATGTGCTGAGAAATCGACTGTCTCGATCTAAGACAATGGTTTGTGGGATTCCAAAATCTACCCAGACTCGTTCAAAGAAGAGCTTGGTAGTGGCCTTTGCTATGATGTTTTTCTTATAGGTAACCAGAATCGTCATCTTAGAAAAACGATCAAAACCCACAAAAACACAGTCATTTCCCCACTTGGTGGACAAGAGGCCCGACATGTAGTCCATTGAGATGGATTCCCATGGCCTGTCAACTGTAGGAAGAGGGGTGTACAAGCCATTTTTCTTAGTGGTTGGTTTGGCAATAGTGCAGGCCCTGATATACTTGTTGAACTCCTGTCAAAGTTCTGACTAGTATAAATGTTTATGTAGCATCGCCACTGTCTTTTTAAGGCTGAAGTGTCCTACCACCTTACTATAGTGGGATTCCAAGATCAGATTCACTCGCTCGCTTGATGGAACATAGATATGGCCCAGAAAACACAACAACCCATCTTGAAGATGAAAATTATTGACAACTCTGTTTGCACCCAACATATGGTAGGTGTTGGTGATGTTCAGGTCTGTTTCATAGAGTTTGGGCCATCCAGAGGTCTCCTAGCCGCAAGATTATAGAACCATGGTGAGTGTCACGAATGATGGTCTGCTAAGGCAATCAACGATGTGATTGGTGCTTCATATTTTATACTTCATGTTGAGGTGGAATTACTGCAAGTATGTGGACCACTTTTGATGGTGATCATTCTGCAATTTTCCTTGTGTCTGCATGAACTGCAGTGGTTTATGATCAATGTGGATAGTGGTCTCCTTCCCAATAATGTAATGTCTCCACTGGCAACAAGATTGCACAATGGAGTACATTTTTTTGTCATAAGTAAGGTACTTACAGACAACATCTTATAGTGTCTCACTATCATAGCCCACGGCGTGGCCATTCTGAGTGAGAACAGTGCCCACGAAATAGTCTGAAGCATCTGTCTCGATCTCAAAGGGATACTACAGGTCTGATAATGAAAGTATTGGGGCTGAGTACAAGCATTGCTTCAAATAATCGAACGCTTATTGTTGGGACCGGACCCACAAAAATTTCTCCTTACCACCACCCCTCGTTATTTGGCTGAAGGCACATGCAATATGGGAGAATCCCAACATGAACCTACGGTAGAAATTGGCAAGGCCGAAGAAGCTCCGAAGCTGAGTGAGTGTGGTTGGGGTTGGCCAGTCACAGATAAGTTGGATCTTGGTTGGATCCACATGTATGCCATGTTAATCAACGATGTGACCCAGGTAATGGACCATGTCCATGTCGAAGGAGCATTTATTCCAAGTTGGCATATAGCTTGTGTTGTTGTAGGGTGTGCAAAACCTGTTGAATATGTTGCAAGTGTTGGGCCCAAGTCTTGTTGTAAATGAGAATTTCATCTAGATACACCACTACAAAAGTATTGGTGAATGGTCACATGATATCGTCTATCATCCTCATGAAAGTGGCTTGAGAATTTGTCAAACCAAAGGGCATGACCAACCATTTAAAAAGGCCTTCCTTTGACTTGAAGGCGGTTTTCCATACATCTGTTTGTTCTATGGGGACCTGGTGGTAGCTAGACATCAGATCAATCTTACTGAAGTATTTGGCCCCCATGAGTTGATCAAGGAGGTCTTCGATTTGGGGAATCGGGTACCAGTTTCCTACTATGATTTTATTCAAATCCCGGTAATCAATGCAGAGTCATCAGGCTCCATATTTCTTCTGTACCAGCATGATAGCGATCCCACAAGGTGATGAGTTGGGATGGATGTGCCCCTTGTGGGGCAGTTCTTGGATCTGTCACTTGATCTCTTCATTTTCCAATAAAGAGCAGTGATAGACTGGACCATTGGGTTATGGTGCACTGTGGGTCAGATCGATGGGGTGCTTGAACTGGCATTACATATGTACCATGATAGGTGAGGAGAATATATTTGAGTATTCTTCCATGACCTTATCTACTTTCTTCTGCTGTGTGGACAGGTCGGCCGTAGAGACTCTGGATGTGGCTATGATCTTTCTCTTATTCTGAGAGAGAATCATGAAGAAGACAAACTTCCCAATCTGAGATATGACCTTCTTGCATTTCTTAGCAGAGATCAAGGAAATATCACTAGGTGGGACTGCCTCGGGTATCATGTACAATTTCTTGTTCAAAGTATTAATAAGACTATGAGGCCTAGACTCATATACAGCATGATGTTTCCATAAATAAAGTTGGCCCAAAGGAACACCACAAACTTCGAGAGGAGAAACATCACACAATACCTCTTCTTTGAAGGGCTTGATGTTGTATGACAGTTAGCACTGTTGGCTGACACAAAGATCACTTCCTTTTCAGAGCCAGCTAATGGTGTAGGGTTGTGGGTGTGACGTTATCGGCAAGGTCAACCGGTTGATGAACTTTGCTGATATGAGGTTCTTATAGCTACTGCTATCAACGATGAAGTGCAACGGGGTGCCTTTTATCCACATCTGTGAATAGAATAGGTGTTCTCCTTCTTCTGGCATCTCTAGTTCACCAGGCTGGAGTTTTGTGGTAGAAATGGTGGCATTGGGTTTTGCGTCAGTGATCCATATTTCTCTTTCTAGTTCTGGCTTAGAGTCATAACCCGCATTTGGTTTAGAGGATTTGAATTTAGCCACCAATGACTGCTTTGAGCGGTAGTCAATGGTGTTATTCCAAGGGATCTTATGGAAGTCACACCACTTCCCAGTATCCTTCTTTGTCTTTCTGGTGTCCTTCTTTATTTGCGGCTTGGACTAGTTTTCTCGATACTGTCCATCTTTTCTCTTTCCTTTTTTCTATGGGTTGGGGCCGCCCTTTCCTTACTTTTGTTGTGAGGGGTTCCCAGGCCCAAACTGTCGCGTCTTTTGTTTGAACTTCTTCTCGCTTTTGACAACATATCGTTAGGCCGCACCCAAGGATGAGATGTCTAGAAATTCCATTTCGATCTGGATGTATCTATGTAGAGCGTCACAATACTTGAGAACCATATGTCTCTTCGAATATTTGATACCCATCTTGGTGCACAAGGTATGGAAGATATTTGATAAATCTCGCACTGCTTGGTCTCTTTCTTGCTGCGGTGTGGTCCATTTGTTATACAAGTCGTCATAACTTATGACAGGGTAGTATTGTTCCTTAATAGCATCCCTGAAGGATTCTCAGGTGGTCGTGACTATAAATAATTATGGTTCATTTATTTCCTTTTTCTCACATAAAGTTTCCCACCAGTCTTTGACATGGGGAACAGCTTTGAGGAGTGCAAAAGTAATATTTTCTCTATTCAAAAGCTTATGGACTGAAAAATACCCTTGTAGTAGATTCAACCACTTGTCTACAAATTCTGCGTCTATTTGAACTTTAAATATAGGAATATCGAAGTTTATTTGTACCTTGAAGGGGGCATTGCCTCCGCTCAAAGAAGATGCATCCCTTGTTGGTAGCTGGTGAAGGATTTGCATGAAACTATCCGTCATCTTGTTCCGTTGTTGCATGAGGGATTCCTCAATCAACAGTTTCAAAGGATATGCTATCCCATCATCTTTGTTTTCTCCTTCCATGAGAGGTCGCTCGGGTGTGCGAGAGATTTTTTCCTCAAGAGAAACAAGATCGAAACCCAACTCTTTGTACTCTGACCTCATTGGGGACATGCATTAAGACGAGAAGGATCAGAACGCTCTGATACCATTGATCCAGATTTTATGAGAAGAACAAAATGACAACAGAATATTACCAGGTGCTTAACAAAAAATAACATAGATACAGTAAAACCGGTTTTCTATTCAAGAAGTAAAGAAGATGAAACTGTAAAATGCAGCGGAAACAAGCTTGCTAGAATGGTGGCGGCTTATCTCTGAGAAGAGATGTGACGGTTGCGCTCATTCGCCAGAAGATTATTACAATGAGGCTCTGTAGGTCTTTTTTTAAATAAATAGGAATGCCAAAAACCCTAGACATCCAAAAACCTAACCCTAGTAGATGAAGCGCCAAAAGTCATGTGGGCCTCGTTTGGGTAAGTTAGTACATCAACTTCCCGGGGTCGTAACTTTTGCATACGATCTTCATTTTAGGCGTATGATAGCCCGTTGGAAAGGTATCATCAAGGAGATTAATTTAGTAGGATCAATAATGCATTTAATTATCATTGAGAATCCCGATCTTCAAAAACCTTCATTTAGGCTCTCAAAATGGCCCCAAAAGTTAAAACTCCTAAAAATAGTAAATTTCCAAAATTGCCATAAAACTGTTTTGAGCCAGTTGGAAAAGTTTGGTGGCCACTATTATCCACCTAGATCAGTGCTTGAGATCGAAAAAGGTGGAGAGAGACTAGGCCAAGTGTCATTCCCTCTGAATGTCCACATGTTGGGTCTGTAAACACCCCGTCTGGGAGATGTATTATCTTCTTTAAATTTAAAAGAAAGTATGTTTAAAAAAGTGAAAAATAAAAAAATTATAAACAAAGATTAAAACTTAAATCTAACATGTGTTTCCTCTTAAGAGGTCACTAGTTCAATTCTAGAGGTAGGTAGGCTATGTATACCTCCATAGACTTAGCAACAAAATTGTTGCGTGGAGGGGGTCCCTTATTCCACAAACATGGGGATCTCATACACCAATTTAGTGTTTGACTTGGCCTTGATTTAAAAAAAAGATTATTATTATTATTATAAAGATTCAAAATATATTTTTGCATGACACTCTTTGAACTAAATGTGTAATTTTTTTTGTGTTCAACATGGATTTGACATGTGACATTTAAAAAATATTAATAACAAAAATATATAAATGCTTAGATTTCTACAATTAGTCATAATAGTGGCTTAAAATTTCTTGAAAAGATTCTCACACGGGTCTTTTCAAGTTTAAGACAAAAAAATATATTTTAGTCTCTAACTTAAATAGACTATTTTTATATCAATTGTATATAAACCTCCATCTAGAAGTGGTCCTTTACTGCACAACGTAGGGGGTTTAATATAGAAATTATGTGTTCATTATTAGAAAATATAAGAATACCTGCTTGAGTGAGCTGTGAGATTTTTTATTTAGCTTATAGTTCAGATTGATTTATTTGTAAAGAATTGGCTTGGTGTTATTTGGGGTTTAATATAGAAATTATTTGTTCATTGTTAGAGCATATGACAATAGTGCTTGAGTAAGCTGTGAGATTTTCATATTTAGGGTATAGTTGAGATTGATTTATCTGTAGAGAATTGGTTTGATGTTATTTGGGATCTAATATAACAATTATGTGTTCATTGTTACAAAATATGACAATAGTGCTTGAGTTAATTGTGAGATCTTTTATTTAGCTTATAGTTGACATTGATTTATCTGTAGAGAATTGGTTTGTTTGATGTTATTTTAGGAGTTTGTTGGATCTTGGTAATAGACTCCCTCTTTGAGTGATTGTAATCTAGTTCGATTTCTATCTTATCAACATATGTAATAAATTTAGCCTAATGAAAAGATGAATTTGGAATAGCGTGCAAAGAGCATGAGTGTATCTCCTTTAGATTGTTTGTTATTCCTTATTGTCTATGAATTTTATTGTTGCAGCTGAGTTGGGAAGAGATATAGGGTGAATGGTATCTCCATGTCTTGGTATAGGAGTGTAGCGATGATTGAGCAGACAGTTGGTAGATTGTCGTACGCATATGTAGACTATCGTATGCACTAGAGAAGTTGTCGGTAAAGAGAGCAAGAGACGTTTGTTGTGTGCTGGAGAAGGTGCCAGCAAAAAGAGCAGGAGACACATGTTGTGTGCACGAGAAGTTGCCCACAAAGAGAGGAGACGTCTCTCTCTACGCTGGAGAAGCTACCCACAAAGAGAGCATGAGACAACCTACTATGCACTAGATAAGCTTACCGCAAAGAGAGTAGTAGACGACCTATTGTGCTCTAGAGAATTTTCCAACAAATAAAGAATGAGATGGCCTGCATGTGTAATGGAGACGAAACCAGGAGATAACGTGCGTGTTCCTAGAAAAGATACCTACAAAGCCAACAGGAAACAACCTAGTATTCAAAGAGACAGTTAGCCATTGAATTTCTCTAATTATTGTGTATTAAATTTCCAATACTGGTTTAATGTGTGAACAAATAGCAGGTTTTTGTCCGTTCTTGTCTTTCATCTGACCTGGATAATTTTAATTTTAAAATTAGCAAAAAATTAATCATTCCACTGCCCAAAAGACAACTTATATTAGCTGATTGAATTTTAAAGAGTTATGACCGCTAAGAAATTAATTGCCACCGCCTTGACATCCTTATTTATTTAATGATCGAAGAATTATCACTGCCACAAACATAGTTACCAACTTTATGAGAACTATGACCTCAAAAGTAGAACTTTGGTCCAAAAAACTCAAATTTTTCCATAAAAGCCATAAAAATCAATCCCGAAATCAAAATGTGGTGCTACTGGTAGCACCATTTTTTAAAACGGGATCAAAATTAAAACATTTTTCAAACATGGCCTTCAAAAATTAGATAGTAGCTCAGAAAAAACCTTTAAATCAACACCTAAAAACAAATAAGATGTTTTTGAATATTTTTTTTTTCTTTTCAAAACGTTAAATATTGAGATAATTTGAAATCGTATTTTTACCACTCGGTACCATTAAAACCAAAACCTCAAAATCAACCATCAAATTGAAAAGTACTGCTACCAGTAGCACCCATTCTAAAATTGGGGTATGAAAATGACACATTTTTATAATTTGGTAAAAGAACTCATCATTACTATAAACAAAATCATAAAAGAAACCTTCAATGTTTATTTTTTAAATATTATTATCATGCAAAGCACAAGGTAATACATAATGCCATGAAAATATTACAATATACTTTAAAAATTCAACATCACTTTTTAATAGTTTTTTTCTTTTAATAATAAAAAAGTAAATACAAGTTACATTGAATGAAACATAAATAATTTCTTAAAAGTATTGTTATATTAACCATATTCAAAACATATGAGCTAAGAAATTTTATTATATTATCCATAATAAAAAAATATATCATTCATAAAACATAACAAAAGATTCATAACTTCATGTAAGATCATATCCAAGTTCAATGCTCTTTTTTAGTTACCACACAAACATCATATGGATCAAAAATTCGTAAAATG
>ML778658.1:107284-135228 GCA_009831015.1 Picea engelmannii | reverse complement strand
CATTTTACGAATTTTTGATCCATATGATGTTTGTGTGGTAACTAAAAAAGAGCATTGAACTTGGATATGATCTTACATGAAGTTATGAATCTTTTGTTATGTTTTATGAATGATATATTTTTTTATTATGGATAATATAATAAAATTTCTTAGCTCATATGTTTTGAATATGGTTAATATAACAATACTTTTAAGAAATTATTTATGTTTCATTCAATGTAACTTGTATTTACTTTTTTATTATTAAAAGAAAAAAACTATTAAAAAGTGATGTTGAATTTTTAAAGTATATTGTAATATTTTCATGGCATTATGTATTACCTTGTGCTTTGCATGATAATAATATTTAAAAAATAAACATTGAAGGTTTCTTTTATGATTTTGTTTATAGTAATGATGAGTTCTTTTACCAAATTATAAAAATGTGTCATTTTCATACCCCAATTTTAGAATGGGTGCTACTGGTAGCAGTACTTTTCAATTTGATGGTTGATTTTGAGGTTTTGGTTTTAATGGTACCGAGTGGTAAAAATACGATTTCAAATTATCTCAATATTTAACGTTTTGAAAAGAAAAAAAAAATATTCAAAAACATCTTATTTGTTTTTAGGTGTTGATTTAAAGGTTTTTTCTGAGCTACTATCTAATTTTTGAAGGCCATGTTTGAAAAATGTTTTAATTTTGATCCCGTTTTAAAAAATGGTGCTACCAGTAGCACCACATTTTGATTTCGGGATTGATTTTTATGGCTTTTATGGAAAAATTTGAGTTTTTTGGACCAAAGTTCTACTTTTGAGGTCATAGTTCTCATAAAGTTGGTAACTATGTTTGTGGCAGTGATAATTCTTCGATCATTAAATAAATAAGGATGTCAAGGCGGTGGCAATTAATTTCTTAGCGGTCATAACTCTTTAAAATTCAATCAGCTAATATAAGTTGTCTTTTGGGCAGTGGAATGATTAATTTTTTGCTAATTTTAAAATTAAAATTATCCAGGTCAGATGAAAGACAAGAACGGACAAAAACCTGCTATTTGTTCACACATTAAACCAGTATTGGAAATTTAATACACAATAATTAGAGAAATTCAATGGCTAACTGTCTCTTTGAATACTAGGTTGTTTCCTGTTGGCTTTGTAGGTATCTTTTCTAGGAACACGCACGTTATCTCCTGGTTTCGTCTCCATTACACATGCAGGCCATCTCATTCTTTATTTGTTGGAAAATTCTCTAGAGCACAATAGGTCGTCTACTACTCTCTTTGCGGTAAGCTTATCTAGTGCATAGTAGGTTGTCTCATGCTCTCTTTGTGGGTAGCTTCTCCAGCGTAGAGAGAGACGTCTCCTCTCTTTGTGGGCAACTTCTCGTGCACACAACATGTGTCTCCTGCTCTTTTTGCTGGCACCTTCTCCAGCACACAACAAACGTCTCTTGCTCTCTTTACCGACAACTTCTCTAGTGCATACGATAGTCTACATATGCGTACGACAATCTACCAACTGTCTGCTCAATCATCGCTACACTCCTATACCAAGACATGGAGATACCATTCACCCTATATCTCTTCCCAACTCAGCTGCAACAATAAAATTCATAGACAATAAGGAATAACAAACAATCTAAAGGAGATACACTCATGCTCTTTGCACGCTATTCCAAATTCATCTTTTCATTAGGCTAAATTTATTACATATGTTGATAAGATAGAAATCGAACTAGATTACAATCACTCAAAGAGGGAGTCTATTACCAAGATCCAACAAACTCCTAAAATAACATCAAACAAACCAATTCTCTACAGATAAATCAATGTCAACTATAAGCTAAATAAAAGATCTCACAATTAACTCAAGCACTATTGTCATATTTTGTAACAATGAACACATAATTGTTATATTAGATCCCAAATAACATCAAACCAATTCTCTACAGATAAATCAATCTCAACTATACCCTAAATATGAAAATCTCACAGCTTACTCAAGCACTATTGTCATATGCTCTAACAATGAACAAATAATTTCTATATTAAACCCCAAATAACACCAAGCCAATTCTTTACAAATAAATCAATCTGAACTATAAGCTAAATAAAAAATCTCACAGCTCACTCAAGCAGGTATTCTTATATTTTCTAATAATGAACACATAATTTCTATATTAAACCCCCTACGTTGTGCAGTAAAGGACCACTTCTAGATGGAGGTTTATATACAATTGATATAAAAATAGTCTATTTAAGTTAGAGACTAAAATATATTTTTTTGTCTTAAACTTGAAAAGACCCGTGTGAGAATCTTTTCAAGAAATTTTAAGCCACTATTATGACTAATTGTAGAAATCTAAGCATTTATATATTTTTGTTATTAATATTTTTTAAATGTCACATGTCAAATCCATGTTGAACACAAAAAAAATTACACATTTAGTTCAAAGAGTGTCATGCAAAAATATATTTTGAATCTTTATAATAATAATAATAATCTTTTTTTTAAATCAAGGCCAAGTCAAACACTAAATTGGTGTATGAGATCCCCATGTTTGTGGAATAAGGGACCCCCTCCACGCAACAATTTTGTTGCTAAGTCTATGGAGGTATACATAGCCTACCTACCTCTAGAATTGAACTAGTGACCTCTTAAGAGGAAACACATGTTAGATTTAAGTTTTAATCTTTGTTTATAATTTTTTTATTTTTCACTTTTTTAAACATACTTTCTTTTAAATTTAAAGAAGATAATACATCTCCCAGACGGGGTGTTTACAGACCCAACATGTGGACATTCAGAGGGAATGACACTTGGCCTAGTCTCTCTCCACCTTTTTCGATCTCAAGCACTGATCTAGGTGGATAATAGTGGCCACCAAACTTTTCCAACTGGCTCAAAACAGTTTTATGGCAATTTTGGAAATTTACTATTTTTAGGAGTTTTAACTTTTGGGGCCATTTTGAGAGCCTAAATGAAGGTTTTTGAAGATCGGGATTCTCAATGATAATTAAATGCATTATTGATCCTACTAAATTAATCTCCTTGATGATACCTTTCCAACGGGCTATCATACGCCTAAAATGAAGATCGTATGCAAAAGTTACGACCCCGGGAAGTTGATGTACTAACTTACCCAAACGAGGCCCACATGACTTTTGGCGCTTCATCTACTAGGGTTAGGTTTTTGGATGTCTAGGGTTTTTGGCATTCCTATTTATTTAAAAAAAGACCTACAGAGCCTCATTGTAATAATCTTCTGGCGAATGAGCGCAACCGTCACATCTCTTCTCAGAGATAAGCCGCCACCATTCTAGCAAGCTTGTTTCCGCTGCATTTTACAGTTTCATCTTCTTTACTTCTTGAATAGAAAACCGGTTTTACTGTATCTATGTTATTTTTTGTTAAGCACCTGGTAATATTCTGTTGTCATTTTGTTCTTCTCATAAAATCTGGATCAATGGTATCAGAGCGTTCTGATCCTTCTCGTTTTAATGCATGTCCCCAATGAGGTCAGAGTAGAAAGAGTTTGGTTTCGATCTTGTTTCTCTTGAGTAAAAAATCTCTCGCACACCCGAGCGACCTCTCATGGAAGGAGAAAACAAAGATGATGGGATAGCAGATCCTTTGAAACTGTTGATTGAGGAATCCCTCATGCAACAACGGAACAAGATGATGGATAGTTTCATGCAAATCCTTCACCAGCTACCAGCAAGCGATGCATCTTCTTTGAGCGGAGGCAATGCCCCCTTCAAGGTACAAATAAACTTCGATATTCCTATATTTAAAGTTCAAATAGACGCAGAATTTGTAGACAAGTGGTTGAATCTACTACAAGGGTATTTTTCAGTCCATAAGTTTTTGAATAGAGAAAATATTACTTTTGCACTCCTCAAAGTTGTTCCCCATGTCAAAGACTGGTGGGAAACTTTATGTGAGAAAAAGGAAATAAATGAACCATGATTATTTATAGTCACGACCACCTGAGAATCCTTCAGGGATGCTATTAAGGAACAATACTACCCTGTCAGAAGTTATGACGACTTGTATAACAAATGGACCACACCGCAGCAAGAAAGAGACCAAGCAGTGCGAGATTTATCAAATATCTTCCATACCTTGTGCACCAAGATGGGTATCAAATATTCGACGAGACATCTGGTTCTCAAGTATTGTGACGCTCTACATAGATACATCCAGATCGAAATGGAATTTCTAGACATCTCATCCTTGGGTGCGGCCTAACGATATGCTATCAAAAGCGAGCAGAAGTTCAAACAAAAGACGCAACAGTTTGGGCCTGGGAACCCCTCACAACAAAAGTCAGGAAAGGGCAGCCCCAACACACAGAAAAAAGGAAAGAGAAAAGATGGACAGTATCGAGAAAACTAGTCCAAGCCGCAAATAAAGAAGGACACCAGAAAGACAAAGAAGGATACTGGGAAGTGGTGTGACTTCCTTAAGATCCCTTGGAATAACACCATTGACTACCGCTCAAAGAAGTCATTGGTGGCTAAATTAAAATCCTCTAAACCAAATGCGGGTTATGACTCTGAGCCAGAACTAGAAAGAGAAATATGGATCACTGACGCAAAACCCAATGCCACCATTTCTACCACAAAACTCCAGCCTGGTGAACCAGAGGAGCCAGAAGAAGGAGAACACCTATTCTATTCACAGATGTGGATAAAAGGCACCCCGTTGCACTTCATCGTTGATAGCGGTAGCTATAAGAACCTCATCTCAACAAAGTTCATCAACCGGTTGACCTTGCCGATAACGTCACACCCACAACCCTACACCATTAGCTGGCTCTGAAAAGGAAGCGATCTTTGCGTCAGCCAACAGTGCTGACTGTCATACAACATCAAGCCCTTCAAAGAAGAGGTATTGTGTGATGTTTCTCCTCTCGAAGTTTGTGGTGTTCCCTTGGGCCAACTTTATTTATGGAAACATCATGCTGTATATGAGTCTAGGCCTCATAGTGTTATTAATACTTTGAACAAGAAATTGTACAGGATATCCGAGGCAGTCCCACCTAGTGCTATTTCCTTGATCTCTGCTAAGAAATGCAAGAAGGTCATATCTCAGATTGGGAAGTTTGTCTTCTTCATGATTCGCTCTCAGAATAAGAGAAATATCACAGCCACATCCAGAGTCTCTACGGTCGACTTGTCCACACAGCAGAAGAAAGTAGATAAGGTCATGGAAGAATACTCAAATATCTTCTCCTCACCTATCATGGTACCTATGTAATGCAAGTTCAAGCACCCCATCGATCTGACCCACAGTGCACCATAACCCAATGGTCCAGTCTATCACTGCTCTTTATTGGAAAATGAGGAGATCAAGTGACAGATCCAAGAACTACCCCACAAGGGGCACATCCATCCCAACTCATCACCTTGTGGGATCGCAATCATGCTGGTACAGAAGAAATATGGAGCCTGATGACTCTGCATTGATTACCGGCATTTGAATAAAATCATAGTAGGAAACCGGTACCCGGTTCCCCAAATCGAAGACCTCCTTGATCAACTCATGGGGGCCAAATACTTCAGTAAGATTGATCTGATGTCTAGCTACCACCAGGTCCCCAAAGAACAAACAGATGTATGGAAAACCGCCTTCAAGTCAAAGGAAGGCCTTTTTAAATGGTTGGTCATGCCCTTTGGTTTGACAAATTCTCAAGCCACTTTCATGAGGATGATAAACGATATCATGTGACCATTAACCAATACTTTTGTAGTGGTGTATCTAGATGAAATTCTCATTTACAACAAGACTTGGGCCCAACACTTCCAACATATTCAACAAGTTTTGCACACCCTACAACAACACAAGCTATATGCCAACTTGGAAAAAATGCTCCTTCGACATGGACACGGTCCATTACCTGGGCTACATCATTGATTAACATGGCATACATGTGGATCCAACCAAGATCCAACTTATCCGTGACTGGCCAACCCCAACCACACTCACTCAGCTTTGGAGCTTCTTCGGCCTTGCCAATTTCTACCGCAGGTTCATGTTGGGATTCTCCCATATTGCATGTGCCCTCAGCCAAATAACGAGGGGTGGTGGTAAGGAGAAATTTTTGTGGGTCCGGTCCCAACAATAAGCGTTCGATTATTTGAAGCAATGCTTGTACTCAGCCCCAATACTTTCATTATCAGACCTGTAGTATCCCTTTGAGATAGAGACAGATGCTTCAGACTATTTCGTGGGCACTGTTCTCACTCAGAATGGCCACCCCGTGGGATATGATAGTGAGACACTATAAGATGTTGTCTGTAAGTACCTTACTTATGACAAAAAAATGTACTCCATTGTGCAATCTTGTTGCCAGTGGAGACATTACATTATTGGGAAGGAGACCACTATCCACATTGATCATAAGCCACTGCAGTTCATGCAGACACAAGGAAAATTGCAGAATGATCACCATCAAAAGTGGTCCACATACTTGCAGTAATTCCACCTCAACATCAAGTATAAAATATGAAGCACCAATCACATCGTTGATTGCCTTAGCAGACCGTCAGTCGTGACACTCACCATGGTTCTATAATCTTGCGGCTAGGAGACCTCTGGATGGCCCAAACTCTATGAAACAAACCTGAACATCACCAACACCTACCATATGTTGGGTGCAAACAGAGTTGTCAATAATTTTCATCTTCAAGATGGGTTGTTGTGTTTTCTGGGCCATATCTATGTTCCATCAAGCGAGCGAGTGAATCTATTCTTGGAATCCCACTATAGTCAGGTGGTAGGACACTTCAGCCTCAAAAAGACAGTGGCGATGCTACATAAACATTTATACTAGTCGGAACTTTGACAGGAGTTCAACAAGTATATCAGGGCCTGCACTATTGCCAAATGAACCACTAAGAAAAAGGGCTTGTACACCCCTCTTCCTACAGTTGACAGGCCATGGGAATCCATCTCAATGGACTACATGTCGGGCCTCTTGTCCACCAAGTGGGGAAATGACTGTGTTTTTGTGGGTTTTGATCGCTTTTCTAAGATGACGATTCTGGTTACCTATAAGAAAAACATCATAGCAAAGGCCACTACCAAGCTCTTCTTTGAACGAGTCTGGGTAGATTTTGGAATCCCACAAACCATTGTCTTAGATCGAGACAGTCGATTTCTCATCACATTCTGGTCGAGCCTCTGGTCACTATTGGACACCAAGCTCACCAAATCCATGACCTTCCACCCCCAGATAGATGGCCAAATTGAGGTCGTAAATTGAGTGATTGTGCATATCCTTCACATGTATAATTCAAAGCACCCTCACACATGGGATGAGAGCCTTCCCTCTATCCAACATAGCTAGAACTGAGCCCTGCATAGCTCAATTGGCCATATCCCCTTTCAGCTGGAGTTGGGATTCCAACCATTGGGTCCCATAGATGTTGCACATCCCCTTGCGGTCACCTCGACCGACTCATAGCCTGCTCCAACCAAAGCTGACAAAGCCACCCGGTTCATTGAGCGGATCCAGCACATCCGCCAATAGGTTCAAGATATCCTACAAAATTCCAATGACAAGTACAAGCAGTGCCATGATCAACATCGGGTGCCACATAAGTTTCAGGTGGGCAACAAATTTTGGTTGCACTTGCAGAAAGAATGTCTTACAGGACCCCATCGAAAGCTTCGCCCACTTTTTTATGGGTCGTTCACCATCCCCAAGTTCGTAGGGGATAATTCTTTTGAGCTCAACATTCCTCCTTTCCTGGGCCTGCACCTAGTGTTCAACATGGATCTCCTTCACCCTTATTTCCCACCATTATTGGACACCTCAGACGTAGCAGAACAACTCACACCAATAGAGCTCAACACCGACTGCATACAACAAGCATCCAGTGATCAAACTGTGGAAACACAGATCAAGGGCACTTGACAACAAAAGATACAACTTTATCGAGTTGTCAAACTAGGGCAGCTCCTGCATCAAGGCAAGTGGCTCACCTGGGGATAAATTCAACAGAAATTTTCTCATCTCATGGGGGAACTCAGCGCAATGAATACAATTTATTTCTCAGGAGGTAGGATTGATCCAGGTGGATATTGGTGGCCACCCACCTTTTCCAACTGGCTCAAAACAGTTTTCTGACAATTATGGAAATTGACTATTTTTAGCAGTTTTAACTTACGAGGCCATTTTGAGGGCCTAAATGAAGGTTTTTCGGGATCGAGCTTATTTATGATATTTGAAGGAATGATTGATCCCCAAAAATGAAACTTCTTGATGATACCATTCCAACGAGTTATCATACGGGTAAAACGAAAATCATATGCAAAAGTTACGACCCCAGGAAGTTGATGTACTAACTTACCCAGACGAGGCCCACATGACTTTTGGTGCTTTATATCCTAGGGTTAGGTTTTTGGATGTCTAGAGTTTTTGGAATTCCTGTTTATTTTAAAAGAGGCCTTCAAATCCTCATTGTAATAATCTACTGGCGAATGAGTTCAGCTGTCAGATCTCTTCTCAGAGATAAGTCGCCACCATTCCAACAAGCTTGTTTCCGCTGCATTTTACAATTTCAACTTATTTAATTATTGAAAAGAAAACCAATTTTACTGTATCTCTGTTACTTTGTATTAAACACCTGTTAATAATTCATAATCATTTCGTCCTGATCATAAAATTGGGTTCAGGTGCACTCTTCCTCCAACATCACTTCATGTATTTAAAATCTCGTTCGTCGCTCCTTGACATTCATTCGACCCTAGACTAGTATAACTTATTGGCTCCTATGCTCGTGGGAATTTTTGTGGTAATGGGTTGGACGCAGTCATAGTCCCATCACCTATCCTCGCATGGTGGTTTTAGGCCTGTGTTATGGAGTGCCAAGGCTCATTCGAACCCTTGGCCTCCAGAGCTTTGGTCTCCTCAAGATTTTTGTCCCGTCTTTCTACTCTGGCTTGAGATTTTGTAGTGCACTCAACTCACCGCACCCATAACCTCTCTTCTGGTTAATCTTTGTTGTTGTTTTTTGCTTGTCTCGAACTCTTTGTGAAATAGGTCTCACTTTTCTTACGCACTCCTCATTTGGTTTCAGGTGGCTCTCTCATTGCCTTGACCCATGGGTACGTCAAAGAGGGGCATGGCCTGGTATGCTGCTAGAGGTAGAGAACTAAGAGGTCGAGGCCAACAGACTCGTCCACGCTCTCCACGCTCTGATACCAGTTGTTAGAAAAACCGTACCGCGGAGCAATAACATAAAACAAATGAGGAAACAAAACACAGAAGATACACAATATAAGAGAGACACATATTTACGTGGTTCACCCAGTGTGGGCTACGTCCACTAGAGAAATTGACAGGTCCTTTCTTTATTATTATCCAACAAAATGAAGGGATACAGCCTACAACAAAACCCACTGTAACTTCCTCTTATTTCTCTCACAGTCTCCTCTCTTAGAATACAATACTCACCAACATACATAGCCGCAATACAGTTCCCTCATAAAAGAGGGTTTCCTTCTAGGGAAAAAAAACCCTATCATAATCTCTATCGTTAGAGCTATGACCTTATAATGAACGGTCCAGATTTACAATGAAATTACAATATACTTTTACAAGGCAATTTAACAATTATAGCCCCCAGACCCCCCAGCCGGGGGGATAGCCCCACCCGAACCCCACAGAGGGGGTACCCCCCCTCTGCACTCCCCCGCATGGAAGAGTGTACATACTTCATGGGGTATAAACATGCGTGAAATTAAACGACCTCTAAATCAGGAAGATAATCAGGCTCCACAACCAACACGAAATGCCTGGAAGAAATTAAAAATTCCATTAAGGATACATATGGGTACTTTGATGTTGTTGATTCTATTTGGTGGGATTATTTTTTCAATATTCAAAGTGACATAATTTCAAGCTCAACAAATGAGGATACAATGTTGAGGACTCAATTTCATTGGCCACAAAATATGCCAAACGAATATGAAGAAAGAAACATTTTTGAAGTTCAAGAATCTCAAGGTCCTATTGAGATTAAACAAACAGAGAAAAGATAAATGTATATTGGTTCATGAAGGTCATGTGCACAACGTGAAGCCATGGAAGACCTTTACAAGGGTTCAGTACAACATATTAAGGATGGTAGCATGATTGTAGTTTTGATGACTAAATATCCACATGCTTATCGATTATGGATAGGAAATGTTATAAAGATTGAGAAAGAAAATGATGGTGTTATTGCAATTGAAGTGCATTGGTATACAACAAGTACACACTCATTCAATGGTGTGTACAAGCTAGAGATGGTGGTTGAGAACGTGTCAATAGAAAGAGAAAAAGAAAGGGTCAAAATACAACTCGTCATCTCACTGACCTCTTAAAATTAGATGATGTTGACATACTTGTTTCTGACTTCAATTTGACAAAGAGAGAAACGCTTTGCTCCAAGACAACAAAGATTATCAAGAGGTTTTTGCTGCCAGAAATAAATGCAAGAGGGGAGTCTGTTGAACTTAGTCGTAGATCTAAAAGGTATTTGACATTTGAAATGTTGGGCATGCATGTAGACTCACATGGTGCATTCATCGAAAATAGAGAAGACTATGGAACATCTACATCTTCATCAAAACATTCATCTGAAGACAATGTAGACTCTTGTGGTATTTTAGAAACCATGAGTCAATCTAAATAAGTATATGGAACATTTTACGAATTTTTGATCCATGTGATGTTTGTATGGTAACTAAAAAAGAGCATTGAACTTGGATATGATCTTACATGAAGTTATGAATCTTTTGTTATGTTTTATGAATGATATTTTTTTTTATTATGGATAATATAATAAAATTTCTTATCTCATATGTTTTGAATATGGTTAATATATCAATACTTTTAAGAAATTATTTATGTTTCATTCAATCTAACTTGTATTTACTTTTTTATTATTAAAAGAAAAAAACTATTAAAAAGTGACATTGAATTTTTAAAGTATATTGTAATATTTTCATGGCATTATGTATTACCTTGTGCTTTGCATGATAATAATATTTAAAAAATAAACATTTAAGGTTGTTTTTATGATTTTGTTTATAGTAATGATGAGTTCTTTTACCAAATTATAAAAATGTGTCATTTTCATACCTCAATTTTAGAATGGGTGCTACTAGTAGCAATACTTTTCAATACTATTTCAAATTATCTCAAAATTTATAATTTTGAAAAGAAAAAAATATATATTCAAAAACATCTTATTTGTTTTTAGGTGTTGATTTAAAGGTTTTTTCTGAACTACTATCTAATTTTTGAAGGCCATTTTTGAAAAATGTTTTAATTTTGATCCCGTTTTAAAAAATGGTGCTACAGGTGGCACCACATTTTGATTTGGGGATTGATTTTGATGGTTTTTACGGAAAAATTTGGGTTTTTTGGACCAGAGTTCTAGTTTTGAGGCCACAATTCTCATAAAGTTGGTAACTATGTTTGTGGCGGTGATAATTCTTCGATCATTAAATAAATAAGGATGTCAAGGCTGTGGCAATTAATTTCTTGGTGGTTATAACTCTTTAAAATTCAATCAGCTAATATAAGTTGTCTTTTGGGCAGTGGAATGATTAATTTTCTGCTAATTTTAAAATTAAAATTATCCAGGTCAGATGAAAGACAAGAACGGACAAAAACCTGCTATTTGTTCACACATTAAACCAGTATTGGAAATTTAATACCCAATAATTAGAGAAATTCAATGGCTAACTGTCTCTTTGCATACTAGGTTGTTTCCTGTTGGCTTTGCGGGTAGCTTTTCTAGGAACACGCACGTTATCTCCTTGTTTCTTCTCCATTACACATGCAGGCCATCTCATTCTTTCTTTGTTGGAAAATTCTCTAGCGCACAATAGGTCGTCTACTACTCTCTTTGCGGTAAGCTTCTCTAGCGCATAGTAGGTTGTCTCATGCTCTCTTTGTGGGTAGCTTCTCCAGCGTAGAGCAAGACGTCTCCTCTCTTTGCGGGCAACTTCTCGAGCACACAACATGTGTCTCCTGTTCTTTTTGCAGGCAGCTTCTCCAGCGCACAACAAACATCTCTTGCTCTCTTTACCGGCAGCTTCTCCAATGCATACGATAGTCTACATATGTGTACGACAATCTACCAGCCGTCTGCTCAATCATCGCTACACTCCTATACCAAGACATGGAGATACCATTCACCCTATCTCTCTGCCTAGATCTCTTCCAAACTCAGTTGCAGCAATAAAATTCATAGACAATAAGGAATAACAAACAATCTAAAGGAGAGACACTCGTGCTCTTTTCACGCTATTCCAAATTCATCTTTTCATTAGGTTAAATTTATTACATATGTTGATAAGATAGAAATCAAACTAGATTAAAATCACTCAAAGAGGGAGTCTATTTCCAAGATCCAACAAACTCCTAAAATAACATCAAACAAACCAATTCTCTACAGATAAATCAATGTCAACTATAAGCTAAATAAAAGATCTCACACTTAACTCGAGCACTATTGTCATATTTTGTAACAATGAACACATAATTGTTATATTAGATCCCGAATAACATCAAACCAATTCTCTACAGATAAATCAATCTCAACTATACCCTAAATATCAAAATCTCATAGCTTACTCAAGCACTATTGTCATATGCTCTAACAATGAACAAATAATTGCTATATTAAACCCCAAATAACATCAAACCAATTCTTTACAAATAAATCAATCTAAACTATAAGCGAAATAAAAAATCTCACAGCTCACTCAAGCAAGTATTGTTATATTTTCTAATAATGAACACATAATTTCTATATTAAACCCCCTACGTTGTGGAGTAAAGGACCACTTCTAGATGGAGGTTTATATACAATTGATATAAAAATAGTCTATTTAAGTTAGAGACTAAAATATTTTTTTTTGTCTTAAACTTGAAAAGACCCGTGTGAGAATTTTTTCAAGAAATTTTAAGCCACTATTATGATTAATTGTAGAAATCTAAGCATTTATATATTTTGGTTATTAATATTTTTTAAATGTCACATCTCAAATCCATGTTGAACATAAAAAGAATTACACATTTAGTTTAAAGAGTGTCTTGCAAAAATATATTTTTAATCTTTATAATAATAATAATTTTTTTTTTTTAAATCAGGGCCAAGTCAAACACTAAATTGGTGTATGAAATCCCCATGTTTGTGGAATAAGGGACCCCCTCCACACAACAATTTTGTTGCTAAGTCTATGGAGGTATACATAGCCTACCTGCCTCTAGAATTGAACTAGTGACCTCTTAAGAGGAAACACATGTTAGATTTAAGTTTTAATCTTTGTTTATAATTTTTTTATTTTTCACTTTTTTAAACATACTTTCTTTTAAATTTAAAGAAGATAATACATCTCCCAGATGGGGTGTTTACAGACCCAACATGTGGACATTCAGAGGGAACGACACCTGGCCTAGTCTCCCTCCACCTGGTGCTATCTCCAGCACTAATCCAGGTGGATATTAGTGGCCACCCACCTTTTCCAACTGGCTCAAAATAGTTTTCTCGCAATTTTGGAAATTTACTATTTTTAGGAGTTTTAACTTTTGGGGCCATTTTGAAAGCCTAAATGAAGGTTTTTCAAGATCGAGATTCTAAATGATAACTAAAGGCATTATTGATCCTCCAAAATTAATCTCCTTGATTATTCATTTCCAACGGGCTATCATACGCCTAAAACGAAGATCATATGCAAAAGTTACGACCCTGGGAAGTTGATGTACTAACTTACCCAAACGAAGCCCACATGACTTTTGGCGCTTCATCTGCTAGGGTTAGGTTTTTGGATGTCTATTGTTTTTGGCATCCCTATTTATTTAAAAAAAGACCTTCATAGCTTCATTGTAATAATCTTCTGGCGAATAAGCGCAATCGTCACATCTCTTCTCAGAGATAAGCTGCCACCATTCTAGCAAGCTTGTTTCCGCTGCATTTTACAGTTTCATCTTATTTACTTATTGAATAGAAAAACTATTTTACTGTATGTTTGTTATTTTTTGTTAAGCACCTAGAAATATTCTGTAGTCATTTTGTTCTTCTCATAAAATATAGATCAATGGTATCAGAGCATTCTGATCCTTGTCATCTTAATGCATGTCCCCAATGAGGTCAGAGTGTAAAGAGTTGGGTTTTGATCTTGTTTCTCTTGAGGAAAAAATCTCTCGCACACCCGAGCGACCTCTCATGGAAGGAGAAAGCAAAGATGATGGGATAGCAGATCCTTTCAAACTGTTGATTGAGGAAGCCCTCATGCAACAAAGGAATGAGATGATGGATAGTTTCATGCAAATCCTTCATCAACTACCAACAAGCGATGCATCTTCTTCGAGCGGAGGCAAAGCCCCCTTCAAGGTACAAATAAACTTCGATATTCCTATATTTAAACTTCAAATAGACGCAGATTTTGTAGAAAAATGGTTGAATCTACTACAAGGGTATTTTTCAGTGCATAACTTTTTGAATAGAGAAAAGATTACTTTTGCGCTCCTCAAAGTTGTTCCCCATGTCAAAGATTGGTGGGAAACTTTATGTGAGCAAAAGGAAATAAAGAAACCATGATTATTTATAGTCACGATCACCTGATAATCCTTCAGGGATGCTATTAAGGAACAACACTACCCTGTCAGAAGTTATGACAACTTGTATAACAAATGGACCACACTACAGCAAGAAAGAGACCAAGCAGTGCGAGATTTCTCAAATATCTTCCATACCTTGTGCACCAAGATGGGTATCAAATATTCGAAGAGACATCTAGTTCTCAAGTATTGTGACGCTCTCCATAGATACATCCAGATCGAAATGGAATTTCTAGACATCTCATCCTTGGGTGTGGCCTAACGATATGCTGTCAAAATCGAGCAGAAGTTCAAACAAAAGACACGACATTTTGGGCTTGGGAACCCCTCACAACGAAATCCAGGAAAGGGCACCCCAACCCACAGAAAAAAGGAAAGAGCAAAGATGGACAGTATCGAGAAAACTAGTCCAAGCCACAAATAAAGGACACCAGAAAGACAAAGAAGGATACTGGGAAGTGGTGCAACTTGCATAAGATCCCTTGGAATAACACCGTTGAGTACCACTCAAAGCAGTCATTGGTGGTTGAAGTGAAATCCTTTAAACCAAATGCGGCTTATGACTCTGAGCTAGAACTAGAAAGAGAAAGATGGATCACCATTTCTACCACCAAACTCCAACCTGGTGAACCAGACGAGCCAAAAGAAGGAGAATGCCTCTTCTATTCATAGATGTGTGTAAAAGGCACCCCGTTGCACTTCATCGTTGATAGCGGTAGCTATAAGAACCTTATCTCAGCAAAGGTCATCAACCGGTTGACCCTGCTGATAACATCACACCCAAAACCCTACACCATTAGCAGGCTCTAGCAAGAAAGCGATATTTGCGTCAGCCAATAGTGTTGACTGCCATACAACATCAAGCCCTTCAAAGAAGAGGTATTGTGTGATGTTTCTCCTCTCGAAGTTTGTGGTGTTCCTTTGGGCCAACTTTATTTATGGAAACATCATGTTGTATATGAGTCTAGGCCTCATAGTGTTATTAATACTTTGAATAGGAAATTGTACAAGATACCCGAGGCAGTCCCACCTAGTGATATTTCCTTGATATCTGCTAAGCAATGCAAGAAGTTCATATCTCAGATTGGGAAGTTTGTCTTCTTCGTGATTCGCTCTCAAAATAAGCGAAAGATCACAGCCACATCGAGAGTCTCTACGACCGACCTCTCCACACAACAGAAGAAAGTAGATAAGGTCATGGAAGAATACTCAAATATCTTCTCCTCGCCTATTGTGGTACCTATGCAATGTCAGTTCAAGCACCCCATCGATCTGACCCACAGTGCACCACAACCCAATGGGCCAGTCTATCACTGCTCTCTATTGGAAAATGAGGAGATCAAGTGACAGATCCAAGAACTGCCCCACAAGGGGCACATCCATCCCAACTCATCACCTTGTGGGATCCCAATCATGCTGGTACAAAATAAATATGGAGCCTGACGACTCTGCATTGATTATCGGGCTTTGAATAAAATCATAGTAGGAAACGAGTACCTGATTCCCCAAATCGACGACCTCCTTGATCTACTCATGGGGGCCAAATACTTCAGTAATATTGATCTAAAGTCTGGCTACCACCAGGTCCCCATAGAACAAATAGATGTATGGAAAACCGCCTTCAAGTCAAAGGAAGGCCTTTTTAAATGGTTGGTCATGCCCTTTGGTTTGAAAAATTCTCAAGCCACTTTCGTGAGGATGATACATGATATCATGTGACCATTCACCAATACTTTTGTAGCGGTGTATCTAGATGAAATTCTTATTTACAACAAGACTTGGGCCCAACACTTCCAACATATTCAACAGGTTTTGCACACCCTACAGCAACACAAGCTATATGGCAACTTGGAAAAAATGCTCCTTCGGCATGGACAAGGTCCATTAGCTGGGCTACATCATTGATTAACATGGCATACATGTGGATCCAGCCAAGATCTAACGTATCCGTGACTGGCCAACCCCAACCACACTCACTCAGCTTCAGAGCTTCTTGGGCCTTACCAATTTCTACCGCAGGTTCATGTTGGGATTCTCCCATATTGCATGCGCCCTCAGCCAAATAACCAAGGGTGGTGGTAAGGAGAAATTTTTGTGGGTTTGGTCCCAACAACAAGCGTTCGATTATTTGAAGCAACACTTGTGCTCAGCCCCAATACTTTCACTACCAGACCTGTAGTATCCGTTTGAGATCGAGACAGATGCTTCAGACTATTTGGTGGGTGTTGTTCTCACTTAGAATGGCCACCCCGTGGCCTATCATAGTGAGACACTATAAGATGTTGTTTGTAAGTACCTTACTTATGACAAAAAAATGTACTCCATTGTGCAAGCTTGTTGCCAATGGAGACATTACATTCTTGGGAAGGAGACCACCATCCACATTGATCATAAGCCATTGCAGTTCATGCAGACAGAAGGAAAATTGCAGAATGATCACCATCAAAAGTGGTCCACATTCTTGTAGTAATTCGACCTCAACATCAAGTATAAAACATGAAGCACCAATCACGTCGTTGATTGCCTTAGCAGACCGCCAGTCGTGACACTCACCATGGTTCTATAAACTTGTGGCCAGGAGACCTCTGGATGGCCCAAACTCTATGAAACAGACCTGCACATCGCCAACACCTACCATATGTTGGGTGCAAATAGAGTTGTCGATAATTTTCATCTTCAGGATGGGTTGTTGTGTCGTCTGGGCCATTGCTATGTTCCATCAAGCGAGCTAGTGAAGATGATCTCAGAATCCCACAATAGTGAGGTGGTAGGACACTTCGGCCTCGAAAAGACAGTGGCGATGCTACATAAACATTTATACTAGCCGAAACATTGACGGGACGTCAACAAGTATATCAGGGCCTGCACTATTGCCAAACCAACCACTAAGAAACAGGGCTTGTACACCGCTCTTCCTACTGTTGATAGGCCATGGGAATCCATCTCAATGGACTACATGTTGGGTCTCCTGTCCACCAAGTGGAGAAATGACTGTGTTTTTGTGGTTGTTGATCGCTTTTCTAAGATGACGATTATGGTTACCTATAAGAAAAACATCACAACAAAGGCCACTACCAAGCTCTTCTTTGAACGAGTCTGGGTACATTTTGGAATCCCACAAACCATTTTCTTAGATCGAGACAGTCGATTTTTCAGCACATTTTGGTCGAGCCTCTGGTCACTACTGGACACCAAGCTCACCAAATCCATGGCCTTCCACCCCGAGATAGATGGCCAAACTTAGGTCGTAAATTGAGTGATTGTGCATATCCTTCACATGTATAATTCAAAGCACCCTTGCACATGGGATGAGAGCCTTCCCTCTGTCCAACATAGCTAGAACCGAGCCCTGCATAGCTCAATTGGCCATATAACCTTTCAGCTGGAGTTGGGATTCCAACCATTGGGTCCCATAGATGTTGCACATCCCCTTGCGGTCACCTCGACCGACTCATAGCTTGCTCCAACCGAAGCTGACAAATCCACCCAGTTCATTGAGCGGATCCAGCACATCCGCCAATAGGTTCAATATATCCTACAAAATTCCAATGACAAGTACAAGCAGTGCCATGATCAACATCGCGTGCCACATAAGTTTCAGGTGGGTAACAAATTTTGGTTGCACTTGCAGAAAGAATGTCTTATAGGACCCCATCGGAAGCTTTGCCCACTTTGTTATGGGTCGTTCACCATCCCCAAGTCCATAGGGGATAATTATTTTGAGCTCAACATTCCTCCTTTCCTGAGCCTGCACCTAGTGTTCAACATGGATCTCCTTCACCCTTATTTCCCACCATTATTGCACACCTCAGACGTAGCAGAACAAGTGACAGCAATAGAGCTCAACACCGACTGCATACAACAAGCATCCAGTGATCAAATTGTGGACACACAGATCAAGGGAACTTGACAACAAAAGATACAACTTTATCAAGTCGTCAAAGCAGGGCAGCCCCTGCACCAAGGCAAGTGGCTCACCCGGGGACAAATTCAGCAGAAATTTCTTCATCTCATGGGGGAACTCAGCGCTATGAATACAATTTATTTCTAAGGAGGTAGGATTGATCCAGGTGGATATCGGTGGCCACCCACCTTTTCCAACTGGCTCAAAACAATTTTCTGACAATTATGGAAATTGACTATTTTTAGCAGTTTTAACTTACGGGGCCATTTTGAGGGTCTAAATGAAGGTTTTTCGGGATCGAGATTATTTATGATAGTCGAAGGAATGATTGATCCCCCAAAATGAATCTCCTTAATGATACCATTCCAACGAGCTATCATACGGGTAAAACGAAAATCGTATGCAAAAGTTACGACCCCAGGAAGTTGATGTACTAACTTACCCAGATGAGGCCCACATGACTTTTGGCACTTTATCTCCTAGGGTTAGGTTTTTGGATGTCTAGGGTTTTTGGAATTCCTATTTATTGTAAAAGAGGCCTTCAAAGCCTCATTGTAATAATCTACTGGCAAATGAGTGCAACCGTCAGATGTCTTCTCAGAGATAAGCTGCCACCATTCCAACAAGCTTGTTTCCACTGCATTTTACAATTTCAGCGTATTTACTTATTGAAAAGAAAACAAATTTTACTGTATCTTTGTTACTTTGTATTAAACACCTGTTAATAATTCGTAGTCATTTTTTCCTGCTCATAAAATTGGGATCAGGTGTACTCTTCCTCCAACATCACCTCATGTATTTAAAATCTCGTTCGTCGCTCCTTGACATTCATTTGACCCTAGACTAGTATAACTTATTGGCTCCTATACTCGTGGGAATTTTTATGGTAATGGGTTGGACGCAGTCATAGTCCCATCACTTGTCTTGGCATGGTGGTTTTAGGCCTATGTTATGGAGTGCCAAGGCTCATTCGAACCCTTGGCGTCCAGAGCTTTGGTCTCCTCCATATTTTTGTCCCGTCTTTCTACTCTGGCTTGAGCTTTTGCAGTGCACTCAACTCACCGTGCCCATAACCTCTGTTCTGGTTAATTTTTGTTGTTGTTTTTTGCTTGTCTCGAACTCTTTGTGAAATAGGTCTCACTTTTCTTACGCAGTCCTCATTTGGTTTCCGGTGGCTCTTTCATTACCTCGACCCATGGGTAAGTCGAAGAGGGGCATGGCCTGGTATGCTGCTAAAGGTAGAGAACTGAGAGGTCAAGGCCAACAGACTTGTCCACGCTCTCCAGAACCTGAGTTTGTCTCCAATTGTCGCTCCCACTCCCTTCTTCACCTTTGCTTTGCCTCCTCGAGACAACACTCTGGAATTATCCCTGCTTTCGAATCCTTATGCTTGTTGTGTCGAACGGTTCGACAGTCATGGTAATTCCTTCAGTTTCTCTCCTATTCTCAGTCTGTCCCCCCCCATCCCCCTCGCACCAACGCCCACCTCCCTTTCCTCCTTCTCCACCCCCATGTCACCTCAGCTCCTCCCTCATCTTCGTCCTCTCCCACTCCTTCCTCCGACTTCTCCGCTTCCTCCTCTCACTCACCTCCTCCACTCTCTATCGTTTTCTCCTGTTGCATAGAAAGGGACGTTCTCGAGGAGTCTTTGGACGTTATCAAGTGAGGAATCAAGGACATGAAGGGCCTCTTAAACAAGATGCAGTACAAGGAAATAGAGCAGTGGCGTCGAGTGGAGCTTCTGATGACTTCCTTCAGGACCTCAAGTAGGCTATCTCAGACAGAGACAAGCTCAGCAGAGACACCATGCATATGCATCAGGTTTTCTCAGAGCAGAGGCTCGACCCCGGCATTGGCTAGTTCCTTCTGCCTCAGGTTTCCTATGTTTTTATGATTTCAGCAAGTATATTTTACAAGGTTTTTCCCTACGCGACTCCACAGTTTTAGGATTTTTTAGTCTTCACATAAGTCCAGCCTTTTGTGTTTGGTCTATTCAGTTTAGCATAAAGAATTTTGGACCTGCGTGGCACATTAGATCCCTCTCTCTACAAGTTCTGCATGGACATTACGTATTTTTGGTCAGGTGGTAGCATTGGTTTCCCAAAGGCAGTGGTGTCACAACCTCCAATGTTAGCATAACAGTTGTAATTTTTTTAATTCAAAGGTTTTAATACAATTGCTAACTTACAAAAAAAAAAAACAATACATCATTGTTACTACTTTCTAAACATTACTATTATTAAATTATTTTTATTATTATTAAATTGGTTTTATTTAAAAAATAAGGTTCTAATTTTTTATTTTTTTAATATATTATGCTTTTATATTGGCTAGAAATCTGGCCACAAGTTTTATACAATGTCAATTAAAATTGCTACTAAATCCAATTGCTCATAAGTTTTTCAACAAGCAAAATTGTTTTATGTTTTTAGAAATAGAATTTTAACAACGGATAATTGTAATTTCTCTTAAATTTATATAACAGGATTAAGATAAAAATATGTCAAAACTTAGCTTATCTTTCTAAGTTTGGGCTTATCAATTTAATTTTATTGGAAATCTTAAGAAAAATTGTTGATAGTTAAATCTATATAATCAGACTATCCAGAGATTTTTAACACTCATAATCCATTTATATATTAAAAAACGCGAAACAAATAATTACGATATCGCTCAAATTTATATGACCGGTTTTAAGACAAAATAAAAATAAAAAAATGGTTCAACGACGTAGAGACAATATTTCTGAAAAAAAATACCGAATCCCGTTTACTCTGATATTCAAGAAACACAGGAAGGCTGCATTGAGACGTACTATCACACGGCAGTAAATCACAGATTCGCTCTCTATTTAAAATTATCCGCCTTCTGACACATCAATTGCTTTTGAATTATATCTTCGATGCCGACACATTGGCGCACATTTTTAGGTGTTGTTACGGAGTATTTCCTGTCGTGTTGAAGGAGAATAGATAATAAAGAATCTATAACGTAGTGCCAGCGTTTTCTCGAAATCTGTGGAATCCCAGATTTGACCATTAATGGCCGTGCATATTTTTAGACACGTGAATCCACTATTATTTTAATTTTTTTACTATTAGAGGAAATCCCTCCTTCACGCTATAAATATGCTGGAACTTCATGCATGTACTCTCATGCAGTTGCTTTGTTTCATTTGTCTTCTTTTCGTGCTTTCTGATTACTTGATCTCTCGCCATCTATCTTGGCCAAGTATCTTGCTTGGTTGCTGGGTATGGTTTGCATGGTTTTTATATATGGTTTTCATCGCCAATGCCTGTATTGGAAGACAGAGTATAGCCCCTGCGTTATTAAAGTTCTTTGAAACTGTTTAAGAGAAAAAACACTTTCAGCAAAGGTTTAAAATATTTCTAGAAGTATTTGAATTTTAATAATGCAGGGACTGTGCGCTCTCTCTTCTTTAGTTGGTGATCGTTGATTTATAACAACTAGAATAAGCGTTCAATATTCAGACCTAGCTCTGTTGTAGCTCAGATCCAAGTAGCGTCGAGCAAAACAATGAAAATGGGGTTATAATATATGCTCGCTGCTCTTCTATGTTTGACTTTGAAGTTCCTAACAATTTGTTTTCTTTTGCAGTGCCATTTCAAAGGAACGCTTGCAGGTTTCGGGAAAAAGAGCTTTTCTTTTCAAAAGGGTTGTTGCTTTTCAGCTGTGCTAGTGTTGGCTGGATTGAACTGAAGTCACTGGCTCTTCTACGTAAGACAATTTATTTTGCGGATTAGTGGCTTTCAATATGAAGTTGATGTAAATGGGGAGGCAGCGTAAAATCTGCTACAAAAACTGTATAACGAAATTTGCATATACATTTATAAAGCTTTTGTTATTGCAGACGGGATATCCCTACCATTCAAAACCTTGTTTCCGTGCTTATAATGTCATCCTTTTCAAATAGTTTTGATAAATCTTTTACTTTACCGATATTCATCCCAAAAAGAGCTTCCTTGAAGATCAGATGGGCCGAATCGCTTACAGTCTGTGTCAGTTTTGTTGATGCATGTGAAAATTTACTGCAACCCTTTTTCTTAGATTGAGCTCATATTGCATATGTTAGCACAGAAAATAATTATTATTCTTCTTTCCGGTAATAAATAGTTTCTAAGCGGTCTTCGACCTGATGTACATAAGTCCGAGATGGACTAGCTTCGAATGTTTACTAATTAAATTATCGTAGGAGTAAAATAAATATAAACATACGTTTAATTAAACAAAACGGAATGGAAAGAATCAAAATGCTTCAAATATATTATATATAGGCATTAAATATTAAATATAACATGAAATAATGAAGAATGCTTAAAATACATTAAATATAAATAAGTCTTATTAATTGGTTAGTTGTAACTAATAATTATTGATATGGGTTATAAATTAATATCTATTAAATCTTATCCTTTAGGTGTAGGATAGTCGTGATTGAGTGTGTTGTTAAGGTTCAAGTCATCGGTTTCAAACCTTTAGGGACATCCAGCCACGTTAAGGGTTTGTGTGGCTGAGGCATATATTAATAAGAGACAAAATCATGGAGAAAAATAGAGTAAATCAAAAATAATTTTATAACTTATAATCTCAAAATTAAATACATTACACCTTATCCTATCCTCCTCATGGAAGCTAGCCTTTTCCCTATCGAGTAACAAAAAGAAGGTTGTGATAATCAAATATAAAAAGATCACTATGATAGTTTAGTATAGTAACTCAAAGAAAGTGTAGATTGCTAGACATCCAATTGTGTGATAAGAAATAAATCTTCCACTCGATTTATGTTATTGGATATGAAGTTTCAGATGTAGTGTCTCTACAGAATCATGGAGAAAAATAGAGTAAATCAAAAATAATTTTATAACTTATAATCTCAAAATTAAAGACAATACACCATATCCTATCCTCCTCATTGAAGCTAGTCTTTTCCCTATGGAGTAACAAAAAGAAGGTTGTGATAATCAAATATAAAAAGATCCCTATGCTAGTTTAGTATAGGAACTGAAAGCAAGTGTATATTGGGGAAAATTTGGTTGTGTGATAAGAAATAACTCTTCCACTCTAGTTATGTTATATGGATGTGAAGTTTTGGATGTAGTATCTCTACAAAATCATGGAGAAAAATAGAGTAAATGAAAAATAATTTTATAACTTATAATCTCAAAATTAAAGACAATACACCATATCCTATCCTCCTCATGGAAGTTAGTCTTTTCCCTATGGAGTGCACAACGATGATTAGGTACTAAGAAGAAAGTCAACATTAAATATGAACCAACTCTGACCAACCACATGTTGATTTTTGTAGCTTTGGGTATGTATTCTCACATGAACTTAGATGTTGGGCATGTGTTAATCATCATGGACACCACATCATACTTTCGGTTTGGTGAAAACCCCCTTGGATTTGAGTGGTGGATTCAAGGGTTTGATGATGAGCTTTGTGGGCTTGTGTTGGGAAATACTAAATTGATGTTGACTTATGGAAGGGATTTTATATTGACCCATAAGACTTGTATATAAAGGAGAAAGGTCAATGTCACATTACACAACATGTAGAGTGTGTGGAGACATGATCGAGCTAGCATAAGTGAGTTTGTACTTGTGCTAGGAGGCTTGGTGATCTCAGGTGGATAATATTCAGGTGGATAATATGGCTTAGGAGAGGGAAGTGAAGACGGTCACACACAGCGAGCAATTTTTTCATACAATACTTGTGTGCACAAGGATGAAATGCATATAGATGTAGGTTGCAGAAGGACAAATCATGTATAGGGTATACACGAATTGCAATGGAATAATGTATATATGTGGGTTGCGAGTAAGGTAAATCGTGTATCTTATTTTTTGGGTAGTTATAGATTCGTAAAGGTTGGCAGGTGACACCAGCAAGCCATACAGGTGGTCAATATCAAATTCATGTGTAGAGGAGATTCCAGGGGATATTTTTGAGGTTTGGTTTTCTAGTTTGTATGGTTATTGGAGAACAAGGTTGTTTTTAGATTTTGTGAATTTGGAGGCCAAGGTTGTCCTCATATTTTGGTGATATTATGTTGGATGGGAATGTTGGTTTTTCCCTAAGGATTTATGATGTTAACAATATTATAGAACTGAAATCGTGTCTCATATGTATTGATTATTCATCTTTGATCTTTGTGATGCAGGAGCATCTACATATTCATTAAAAGAGGAGGATAGGCTGGAGGACAACCCATTAACTAGTGTATATATGGAGTTGATTTGGATTCTACAAAGAAAAGCGCAAATTTTTGAAATTGAAATTATATCAAAAGAAATGTAATTAATGATTGGAGGTTGAGGACATCCCCAAAGATCCTATCATATCAATATCACTTTAATGTAAAGGATGTATTGTACAGAGGTTGTGGATCAACCCTTATCTTTTTTTGTAAATGATATTAAATCCATAAGTGCTTAGTAGATGGATGCATTAAACTTTATAGGATAGCATTTAGGTTGTTGGGGGTAAATGATCAATATATCACCTATTGTATATATGTTTTCATCATATTCCCAAACAAGGGGCTGTTACTCATCACTTTTTTTATGAAAGTTGGTTGTTGCTTATTTGTGATAGTTGCCATTTCTAAAAAAGAAAATAACTGATGTTGTTAAGAGCCAGAGATAATTGTATGAGTGTTGAAGGTATAGTGGAGGACTTTTTGTGTCTATGTATATTATCACTTAAATGAATAGAACAAAGAACCTTTAATACCAATATTTGGTGTTGTTGTTACTGTGTTTATCTGAATGAATGGTATGATTTTTGTGCATTTAAATTATCTCGTTATAATTGTTATTGTGCTTGTGAGTGCATTTTGTGGTTAAATACATGAGTGTGTAGGATTAGAATATGTTTCAATTGTTTCTCTTCTGAGAGCCCGTGCGATGAGTTCACATTGTCTGAAAGGAGTGCGTTGACAAAGTTAAGTTTAGCTCAGAGAAGCTCATGAGAGATAACATTGAATCTTCGATAGTAGTAGTGAAGAGAAAGCACAAAGCCACGCAAGGAGTGCACATGTCAGTTCGTTCCCAAACTCTTGGTTAAAGAGAGAACAATCAAGAGTTGAAGAGTTCCAAGGTCGCAAGGTGTGTGCCCAGGTTCTAAAACCTTAGAGGAACAAGCTCAGGAGAGATTGTGATCTTAGCATTGAGGATAAAAGACTTAGAAATTTTTCTAGGTCCTAACACCTAAACATTCGAAGGGAGTGCTCAGAGGGGAGGGAGAGGTCTCATATACCTCTAGAACCTAAACCAAGAAGAGATAGCAACCATTCGTATCGAGGAAGGAAACTTAGAAAGTTTATAATTTCAAACGTTTTACAGTGCGGGAGGAGTGCACAAAAAGGATAGAGAAAGGTCCCATATACCTCGAAAAGTTAATCTCAAGAAGGCCAACGATGGTAATTCCCCAAAGGGAAGAGTTGAAGAACCTACGGTGGAGATCCCGTGGGATATCGCCATGAAGCTAATGATTTCTAGAGGTGAGATAATTGCATGAAGGATAGCCGTCTCGATCCTCCGTCACTTAGTGCATTCAGGAATTTAGAAGGTGTAAAGGAATAGGGATAGCCAAAGTCCTGAAGAGGAGGGAAGGTCGTGACTGTTCGTTCTGCACTGGACAACTGTCAACAGATTCAGAAGTCTAGGAGAAATGAATAAATTGTGACCACCCAATCACTTAGACAAGTGGGATAAATTTTGTGCAGTGGAGCAAGAACTCCCAAATCTCAAAGGCCGAAGTACACCATAGGCAGTCATCATGGAGGAGACACACGTCGACAGATCGGGTATTCAAAGCTAGAGCACTCCAAGAGAAAGAGCAAGGGGGATTGTTGATCGAAATTCATCTGAAGTCCTAGAGGCGGGGACTCATCCTCGCTGTTGATTGGAGGTAGACATGTGGCACCAGATCTGTAGCTTCCGTGACAGAGTACTTCGTAGAATTGGAGTAAGTTCAGGGGTTAGAAGTCCCGAAGGCTGAAGTTAAGCAACTTTGGATTAGCACCTTAGTCATAGCCCTCAGTCACATGCTATTAACGCCAGGTGAAAGGAGCTAGTTCTCGATGATTTAAAAAAAAATTAAAAGGGAAAAAGGGCCAAGAAAATGCCCACGAGTTTTGTAGAATCTACACAAGGAACAAAAAGGGGCCTGTGTAAATTAGTTTGGGGACTTAGCAAGAGGATAAGAGTGGATATGACTCTGAATTTGAGTGATCCTTGACTGGGAGGTCGACAGACCCCAAGAGCATAGGGGGGTTTTCACCAAGTGGTATCAGAGCCATACTTTAAGCTCTTTGTGAAGAAATTATATGACCATGCTGCCAATAAGATGGAGGGACATACCTGTAGTGAACCCAACAATGGAGGAGGAAATGAGGAGACTTTGTGCAAGTCTAGATGCCAAGGAAACAACAGAGATGAGAGTACCAGATGCAGGTGACATCAATGAGGTCGAAAGTGAAGGAGTAGAGGTTGAAGGAACTGGAGGAGAAGATGTTGTAGAAGAACGCTTGCTGAGATCTATTTTACAAATGGGTGCAACAACAAAAATGTAAATCCCAATGTATGAAGGTAATTTGGATATGGAAGAGTTGTTGGACTCAATAAGAGAAATGGACAAATATTTAGACTATGAGGAGGTCAAAGATGAGAAGAAGGTAAAAAATGTTGTCACAAGGCTAAAAGTACATGCAATACTATGGTGGGATGAACTATAGGTTGACAGGAGAAACAAAGGAAAACCGAAAATTAAAAGTTGGGATAGAATGGTAGCCAAGCTAAAGGCTAAATTCATACCCAAAGACCATCAAATAAATCTGTTCAGGAGACTACACAGCCTTAGACATTAGGGTTTGATAGTAAAAGAGTATACAGAAGAGTCCTATAGGATGAACATCAGAGTTGGTCACCCTGAAAGTTATGAAGAGAAGGTTTCCAAATACAATAGTGGCCTAAGATATGAAATCTAGGATGAAATCATCATTGTGACTATGAGGATAGTTGAAGATGCTTATCAAGTTTCCCTAAAAGAAGAAGATAAATTGGTCAGAAAAGAAAGCCAAAGAAGCATGGAAGGAATCCCACATAGAGGTAAGGGAATTTTCCATGAAAAGGCTCAAAATCCCAAAGCTGAGATTTTAATGTTTCATAGTCATACATAGAGATGAGGAAGTTCCCAAGGGATACACTATGGTGGAATAAATTATTTTCCGCGGGGAAGAGGAAGAGGTAGAGGAGGAGAGATTGTTGGATTACTGAGAGGGGGGGGTGAATCAGTAATAACATAATGTTAATCCTTTTTCTTCAAATGTTATATCAATGTAGAATTATTATCCAATAATGAGCAGTAATAAATAAACAATCACACACATGCACAATACACCAG
>ML778658.1:50260-98304 GCA_009831015.1 Picea engelmannii | reverse complement strand
AGCATGGGTTCTCTTACTCCACAAAGCGTCTTCCCGTGAGGGCTTTCACCATAAGGGGACCACTTTGGAGTTCATCCATATTTACTTCTTATCAACCATGACAAAACAATAATGAGTCATATTTACATCAAACACTATTGGGATCATTACCCAAAACTTTGTGCTATGGGTCTTTCTTCAAGGGTTGACATCAATGACATCCAACCTTGATCAACAGAGATAAGATGTTATGCTTTTGTAAAGATAGGGTGTATGTCTTGGGAATGCCTCGAGAAAAATAAAGAAGGAGGAGAAGCTCAAATTTCTTAAGCAAAAAGAAGAAATGTTGAGGTAGAAGCTGTTGAAGATGGAAAATCCCTCATGATGAGGAAAACTCTCTTGAAACTGGAGAAGGGGGTGGAAGCACCAGTATAGAGAAACAATTTGTTTAGGACTATTGCTTGCAATACCAAGGATAGTGTTTACAAGGTGATTATAGAAAGTGAAAGAAATGATAATCTAGTATTCACAGAGATGGTGGAAAAAATAGAGCTGGAAACAAGTGTACATTCAAATCCATATAAGGTATCATGGGTGTAAAAAGGACACTAGGTAATGGTAAGTAAACAATGCCAAGTTGAATTTAAAATAAGAGGATACAAATATGATATTTTATGTGATGTAATACCAATGGATGTATGTCATGTTTTGTTGGGAAAACCATGGAAGTTTGAAAGAAATGTCATACATGATGGGAAGAAAAACACTTACACCCTAGAGAAGAATGGTAGGACATACATGTTTTTGCCAATAGAGGATAAGAAGGCGAAGGAAGAATCCAACCTGAGCATAATTCTCATGAGTGGGAAGGAGATATTGAATGAAGTCAAGAAGGAATAGGACATGAAGTTTTTTGTAGTGAGAAGGCCTAGAGTGATCCTTACAAGCACTACTATGGAAGATCTTCTTGAAGAAATTTAGGAACTACTGGAAACTTTTGATAATATAGTGGTGTATGATTTACCTTGCTCATTTCCTCCCATTAGGAGCATCACTCACCACATTGACCTTATTCAAGGATTCATTTTTCCAAACAAAGAAGCATACAGGTTGACACCTCAAGAGAATGAAGAGGTCAAGGATCAGGTCCAATATTTGTTAGAAAAGGGTTTAGTGAGGGAGATCTTAAACCCATGTGTAGTACCAACTGTATTGAGTCCTAATAAGGATGGTGGATGGACAATGTGCATGGATTCCAAAGTCATCAACAAGATAACCATCAGGTACATAGTTCCATTATCCAGAATAGATGATTTGATGGATTTCTTATGTGCAGCGAGTTATTTCTCTAAGATATATATGAAAAGTGGTTATCATCAGATAAGGATGAGAGAAGGAGATGAACTGAAAACATCATTCAAGAGAAGTTAAGGATTGTATGAGTGGAGTTTTATGCCATTTGGCTTTAAAAACGCCCCAAGCACATTCACCAGGTTGATGAATGAAGTAATTATGGACTACATAGGTAAGGTTGTGATTGTATATTTGGATGATATACTAGTGTTCAGTAAAGATGAGGGGGAGTACTTGAGACACTTGACATTAAAGATGATAAGGTTGAAGGAAGAGAAGTTGTTGATAAATTTAAAGAAATATTCTTTCATGAGAAAAAAACTCATATATTTAGGTTTTGTGATCTCTTCCAATAAGCTAAATATGGATCTAGAAATGGTGCTCGAGCTATCATAGATTTTCCATCACCAAGGAGCATATTTGAGGTAAGGATTTTCCATGGATTAGAAAATTTCTATAGGAAATTCATTAAAAAATTTCTAATCCATGGAAAACGCCATTTTTTTACGGGTCCAAATGGCCTGTCAAGCATATAAGGGAGAACGCCCAATGATAGTTCCCAATTAGACATAATATCATTTGGTGTAGCATTTCTCACGAATATATGTACCTGATTGTCACTCAAAATTGAAAGAAGAAAAATGGGAAGGATCGTGGAGTGGCCCCAAAATACTTCTAAATAATCCTAAGGCTAATCTAACTATAAAGAAACTAATCTAATATCACTAATTCTAACCTATCCCGGGAGAAAAACTAGAATATGAGCATAGCCTAAAATGATACATGGACAACATAAATAGTTCATGGAACACAAAGTATGCTATAAAAATCATATTACAGAAATCATCCCAATTATTTGAAGAGGACATGTATAATATAATCCTTGCACTCATAATAAATCACAACAAGATAAGAATTCTAAATACTAAGAACATAAATAGCTCAAATGATCAATACCTAGAAAACTTTAACCACAAATACACGTGTAGAACAATCCCACAAATATTTACAAAATTTCATGACTTCAAAATATATTCTACTCTTTATTACTCATAATTAATAGTACCATATTTTTTACAAAGGGAAAAAGTCTAATTTTACATCCTACAAGTGATTTGTTTTAAGACAAGAGGGAGACTCTTCAATTTTAGTGACTCTTCATTTCTTATTTCATATTTCAAATTTTCTTGTAATTTTTAAAAGAAATACATGAGAATTACAAAGAGAATCTGAAAGGAATCATGAAGGATTCCTTTTCCCTGAACAAATTTAGAAATGATTATTCATTAAAAAGAATTGAATCTAAGCTTTTTTTCTTCTTCTTATATTTGAAATGTTTATGGGAATTTCTTTGTTGACTAATATTATCCCAAATTATTCTCCTTTATCTCAACCTTTCATTGTGCTCTTGCAGTTGAAATTTCAACTCCTTAGGCTTCAAATGGACTGCTTTAACATGCATAACCCACTTTATGATTAATTTTAGGTCTTGTTTTTGTTCTTTATTTTTGAATGATTTTCTATTTCATACCTCAAGAATTTACCATGGCATCTTTTTCTTCTCTCCAACTTTCCATTGAGCCCTCCCAAACATGATTTTGTAGCCCGTAGCCCCGAATATGACTGTTGGAAGTTAGTATAGACATTATTTCCTCTGAATTTTTGGTCTGTTTGTAACATCCCTCTCTACCGAATAGACTTTTATTGCTTATTCTTTGAGGACACTTGCATGCAAGTGATCTGGTTATGGTACATTGTGATTTCATTTCAATTATGGATTATACATGATGATGATGATGATGTGTTGTGTCTTATTTTTATTTGATGTATATATATTGTCATATGCTATTCATGAATTTTTATGAGTGTGTAGGACACATGACACACTATTGATGCTGATGGAATCAATGGACTTACTTGGACACCAGATTGAGTGAGGGAGTGAATTGTATTTTGATTGAGTTTTTCATTTTATGCACTTGTGACATATGATTGATTATCGTACGATTTATGTATATGGATTATTGACACAGTTTTTATCAGTGGATGTAGGCTTGATGATGCTTGTTAATATGAATCACATAACGAGTAGAGGGGCCATGCCCAGAAACCAGACATTGAGGAAAAGGTGTGGTAACATTCCTGTCACAACCTATTAGCACTCCCTCCATGGTCTGAACTGTAGGTTAATTATTACCTATTACGATAGGCCCACAATGTCATGTGAGAGGAATGAGATAGTCGCTCAGGAAGATTTATAAAGAGTGTGCAGTAAGGCAAAGTCATTATTCCTTAGAGTCCCCTAGTCTCTCACAAGGTCAACCGAGTAGAGTGTTGAGTCTAAGGGTGAGACAAACTCGAAAACACTCAAAGGTGAGTGGCACACTTGGAGAACGAAGATGCGTCTTCAAGGGCATGTCATGTAATTAAAAACTTGAGATAATAAATCTAGGTGGCCTATAAAACATTTAAATAATTAGACCTTGTTGGATTCTAAAATGTAATTAAATAATGAATTTATTAATTATAAATCCCAATAAAAGTCTAAGCCTAAGTCTAAATTGAATTAAGGGACTAAATGAATTATGACATAAGTTAAAATATTGGAGAATAATCAAACTCTAGGAAAAAGGGGAACAAAATATAAAGATTGGATAAATTGTACATGTGTGCATGGAAATAATACAAGGGATTTTTTAAAATAGAAAGAAAAAAAATATGAGAGAATAGGCGTACACATAGAATAATATCTAGAGTCAAGATACCATTAAGTCTAAGTAGAAGAAGACTCCTAATGCAACTCTAGCTAAGATCTAGTTAGGAGACACTCGTTAAATAAGAATTTGGGGAACAAAGGGACAACTAAGAGCAAAAGTAGGAACACATTGGGGAATGTGGGGGAAATTGGTCTTTAAAATAAAATAAGAAATAGTAATTACTTGTGCAACTTGGGGAGAGTGTCACAAGTGTGTGGGTGAATAATCATAATTCATTTAATCTAAAAAGTTAATTATTTGTGCATGAGGACATGTGTCCATGAGGAAATTTCTATAAAACAATTGGTGTAGAAGGAAAATGGATCTATCTTATTCTTTGTAAGGTTATGCTTCCAACATTATTGTGGACCGTGTTTTGCTTGTGAGAGTTGGGATAACAAGATTGAAGAAATAGTGGAAGATCTACCTTGCAAGGCAAGCTTGGAGATACTATTTTTTGTTTCATATGTGTGTCCCCTTTGTGGCTCGGGGAACTAAGGGGGAATAAGAGTACCCCTATCATTGGCTGGGAGGTACTGGTGAAGTCAATGGGTAGTAAGATTGGAAGGTTTGTAGCACAATGTTCATCAAGTAGAAAATCAAACTCAATTTTTTACAATCACCGGTTACGGTACTTAAAATATTTATTTTAATTTCCACTAGAATTTACAATTTATTTTCTCAAAGGAGGAAATATAAATTCCATATCAAGTTATATGTGCAAAAGTTTTTTATCATTAATTTAAGAATTTGATTTCCTTTCAGAATTTGCTGTAAAAAAATTAAAACTATTTATGTAGTGGTATATATACTATAAAATTAGGACTTTTATAGATATTGAATCATAACTCTGAATTGATTGAGAACATAATTGAGTTTATATGTACTCATCTCTTTGTATGAAATAAATTTTGAATTTAGTACATGTTGTATATTATGTAATTGAAAGATACAACTCAAAGCAAATTGCGTAGTTTCCCTCTACTCTAAATTCTTGTTATCTATAAATTTTAGAGAGACAAGATTTGTAACATCCCTCTCTTTTGAGCATCTGTTATTGACCTATTTCTTGAGGATACTTGTGTGCAATTGATCCATTTATAGCAGATGGATATTGTTTTTCTTATGTATTTTATGATGATGTTGATGGATTATGATGTTATTTTTTTGATATCTTTGTATTGATAGATGTTATTGACGAGTTTCTGCTAAGTGTGTAGGACACTTGACAGATGAGGATGCCACTGACATCAATGGACCTCCTTGGACTCTGGGTCAAGTTAGGGAGTGGATTGTATTGGTTTTGGTATATTTATTTTATGCATATGTGACATATGATTGTGTATATTATGATGTTGTTTGTGGATCATGAATAGTGTTTCGTTGATGGATGCAGGCTGACAATTTATTTCTAATTAGAATCAAGTACAGAGTAAAGGGGTCATGCACAACAACTAGATATTGAGGGAGAGATGTGGCAACAACCATGCCACAACTTACTAACACTCCCACCGTGGCTCGAATTGTAGGTTAATGATTACCTAGTTTAAGAGATCCATAATGTCATGAGAGAAACTGAGACAGTCACTCACGAAGATTATAAGGGGCACCCAATAAGACAGGGTCCTTTTTCCTTAGAGGCCCTTCATGTCTGACAATGTCACCTAAATGGAGTATTGACTCCAAGGGTTAGATAACTACCAAAACTAGTCCAAGATGAGTGACACCCTTGGAGCACGTAGTGCCTCTTGAAGGTCACGTCGCGTAATTAAAAATTGAATCAAAGGCGAGTGGCACCATTAGAGCACGGAGTGCATCTTGAAGGGCACGTTGTAGTGTAAAAGAAATAAAGATTGATTAAATGAACCTAGGTGCCTAGAAAACTATAATTTGTTTTAGCATTGTTGGACTTAAAATAATTATTAAATGACTAATTTTTATTAATTATAAGATCTTCTTAAAATTCTAAGCCTAGTTTAAGATTTTGAGCCTAAGTCTAAAATGGGTAAGAAGACTAAAACTAAATTATAAATTAAATAAATGGGGGATGAAGAAAAATCAAGTTAGGAATTCAAAGAGTAAAAATTATCTCTGAAGATTAAATTATATAAATGTGTGCAAGAGAATACCAAATTGGAAATTAAGATCAGAAATAAAATAAATGTAAAAGGAATGTGGAAGAATACAAAGGTATCTAGTCGAGTCTAACTAAAGAAATTTCTTAAATTAAACACGACTAAGTTTTAGAAAGGAATAAGTCATTAAAAGGGAAACAGAGGGAATAAAGAGTCATCTAGGAGTAATTTTAGGAGCGCTTTTATGATGGGTGAGGGAAATTAACTTTTAATTAAATTAAATGGTGGATTTATTGGTGCAACTAAAGGATTGAGTGACAAGTGTACCGGCAGAATAATTATAAATTTATTAATTAAAAAGTGAATTAAAAGTGCAAGAGGATTTTTTCATAAAAAAAAAACTCCTATAAAGCAGATGGTAAAGAGGAAAAATTGAGAGAGGCATTGGTAAAGTTATGCTGCCGGAATTTCTTGACTGGTTTTGCTTGTGAGAGTTGGGATACCCAGCTTGAAAAAAAGAGTGGTAGCTCTACCTTGCCAGGAGAGCTGAGAGTTAGAGTATTCTGCTTGTGGATGTTCATGTCCTTTTGCATCTTAGGGGGTGAAGGGGGGAGAAGAGTATCCCTATCATTGGATAGGAGGTACTAGTGAAGTCTTCATTGTTAGCAAGCTAGGAGTTGAATGAAGCTCTAGTGTAGAATAATGTCTTCGACTTGTGTTTTTTGTATATACATTTTTTGGAGGGGTAATTTTTACGATTCAAAAAATTTAACCCAACAACCATTGCTCTGTATTTTCACAAAAAATTACCTAGAGAAGTTTTACTTCCTTTCTCGGTGATTTGACCATTGTTTTACTCAACAATTTTCTCATTTATTTACCTTGCTAAATTGCTCTTTTTACCTCTGCGATTTTGAGCAAACTTTCTCCAACGTTTTCCCCTTCAGCCTATGCCCAACAAGGAGACTACACCATGTGTTCCAGTGGTCAAACTATGTGTTTCTACCTCTTCTTTATATCTGTTATGCGAATTCCTTTAAGAGCTCAGCGATGGCATGCTTCTTTCTGCAATTTTTTTAAGTAATGAAAACCCCATGCGTTTTCCCTTCTCCACCTCTGCGAAGCGAAATATCCTATATGCTTCTTGCATGGATTAAAACACCTTCATTTTCCTATCCTTTTTTAGCGAATTATGCTCGTATCCTCTTCGGATTGGGGATATCCACCTTTGTGATTTCTAGTTGTCAAAAAGCAAGAAATTCATCTCTGCGTTTTAAGCTTTACACTATTTTTCACTACGTTTTTCACTATTTTTCACTACGTTTTTCGTTTTTAAGGAGATCCCAAGGCTAGGTTCGTCCCTTGTTCTGTGATTTACCATGTGTTTTCACCATAGATTTTTCCCTAGGCATTTACCCAGTAAAATTTACCTTACATCTGCGTCTGGGCCTCTTTTATACCTGTGCGATTTTCCCCACCGTTTTCTCCCAGCATGCTAGTACCATGTGTCTTAACCATTCGCCCAACACCCAACTATCTATGTGTATTCACCTTCCACGAGATACCCAACTTGGGGTTTTCTACCTGCGTATTTACCATAAAAACCTCTATGTTTTCCTACAAATTGAATGGCAATTTCGTCCTCCATTCACTCCTATCATCATAGAAAGGTGGGTCTCTTGGAGCGCCCTCTCACACCATGTTTGGGCATAATCGCGGGCTAGTAATTGGCCCCCACCTCACACTTTTCTTGACAGGGAGTTGAGTATCCTTGAGTGCCCCTTATGCTTGCACCGTCATGAAGAACTGCAATGATTTAAGTGCACGCATGTTATGACAGGGTTTTTCGGACTCCCTTCTCTCTACGGGTGCTTGTGAGGACTTAATAGTTAACATCCAGATTTTCTTATAAGTTGTTTTATTTACATAAATATGTACATAATCTTGAAGACCCTACTATAATCGTCCTCGAATAATTTAAATTCCACGGTGTGCGATTGCATTGAATATTAAAGATCTCGTTACTTGTCCTTCAACGATTTAGAAGATTTAGAAAGGGGTCTAAGGATGATGTCATAGGGTATGTAAGTTCACATGATAATCCCTTCATGTTTGTTATGATTTAATGATTAGATAGGTGTCAATGGTTTATTATTATTTTTAATAAGGTTCAGACCTTTCTTAGATCCTTAATTAATTTTCTTAGCTCCTTAATTAATTACGTAAAGAGTTGAATGCTCTAATTGGTTATTATGAAGGATTTTTATATTGTAAAGGAGTACTTATTGGCATGGAACTCTTGTGTTATTGTATCAAATAAGATTTAGGTTTAGTAAAATACTTCTTGCATCGCAAGGAATGAATGGTCGTCCTCGTTATTTAATTCTTAACCGGTTATGTAATGGCTTACTCTCGTGCCACTAGAATTTGTGGACCTATGCTTATTTGCAAATGTATGCTTGGTTCCGACTTGGTTTACTTCATGCCATGCAATTAAAATTGGTGAATACTTTTGTGCCTTGGAATAAACCTAATGATTTCATTGCCCCTTGGAATTAATGTGGTTATAGTATTTGCATCATGAAAATAAGGTTGAGAATACTCTAGCACCATTTATTATGTCGTGGCATGATCGATTATTAATTGATTGATATGGCATCTAGAGTTATCGTTGTCATGATGAGTTATGTAGCTGTTTTACTCTGTGCAATGAATATTTTAATGTAATGAATGGTGGTTTTAGATATTAGACTTCTTGCACGGAATGAAAATATGATGAATTATGATGTGATTAAATAATTAAATTATTGTGTGCATTGAATAATGATGATGCATGTTTAATTAAGTGATCAAGACTAATTTCACGCATTGAATGAGGTGTTGTATGTTGTAATAGAATTTGTTGCGCACCTTGAAATAATATAGATGTTCACTTATGCACCATAAAAATAAAGTTGTTACACTTGCGCCTAAACCTTTGTCATTGTATGATTGATGAATTATTTACATTCTCTTGCACCCTTCAATTTAATGTTGATCACTCTTGTATCATGAATAAGTTGCTAAATAATTCTTGTGTCATGAAATTATGTCGATTGATGACTGAATTAGTAAGTAGTTTTCTCTTGCGCCATTAATTAAGTTGAAAGGGGATTCTTCTAGAGTTTGTTTAATCTCGTGCACAACTAGTATTTAAATGTTGATGAATGACTGTCAGAATTTGATATCATGTGCACCAAGAATTAAATGTTGATGTATGATTGATAAAGTTGATGAATACCCTTGCACCATGTTTAATTGATGAGTATGATTGATTGATTGATCTAGTTGATGTTGGAATTGGTTGTTAGTGGGATGTAGACACCTTCTTGTTCCTCAGAACAATCGCCATCCCTAAGACCTTAAATTCATGGATTATTTTAGGGGCTAAATTTCGCTCATGGGCTAATTTTCCATGGTTTTTCCAAAAAACGAAATTCACTATTTTAAAAATGATTCGCCCAAATTTTATAGGATAAAATTATTTTACCATAAAAATCGCCAAAAATTTATTAAAATATATCAAATCCTTATAAATTTGAATATTTTTACAAAAATATCTTCAAACATTTATTGTTGGCATATGAAGGATTAGTAAGATTCACCAAGGTTTCTACATTTTAAAACAAATTTCTATCCTTGAAATCATCCCTTCTTAAATGGTCAAAATTAATTCAATCTCGGGCTTGAGCTTTTCTTATGTGTCCTCAAGGTCCTAACCTTGGTTAGGCAGGTAGTATCTTTATGTCATCTCGTGTTATCCTTGTGTTATCTCATGATTATCTTTATGTGTTGAGCTGATTGATCACAAGTATTGATGATTGAAGTTGATCGTGATGAGTTGATTTTGTGTCTCCATTTACGATGATTTCGATTTTTGTGTCTCCATTCACAATGATTTTGATTTTTGTGTCGTTATTCAATTATGATTATGTGTTAATTATATGTCGTTACTAATATGTTGATGTGTCGGTTGCGACGTTACTTGATTATGACGATGAGATGCTTGTAATTCCTTTAATTGTGATCTCAATGATTATGTGTTGTTGAATTATGTGTTGACGCAAATTCCTAATACTTTAAAAATAAAATTACATTTTTTGATTCGTTGTTTCTTAGGTGTAACGGAGGGTTGTTACAAACTTGAATGGAATTTGCTTTGGTGAACTCTTGTCATTTCTTTCTCCTTATTCTTGAGTATGCGATTGATTTAAATAAGAAACAAATAACTAAGTTGTGAATACCTTAACAGTAAGATGCGTTTGTTTTTTGTTTAAGATAGTAAGCTTGTAGGAAACTATACGATTATGCTCTTGAATCGGACTATAATGATCAAACTTATAATCAAGTATAGGCAGAACAATTGACTATCGTTTATGCTTGAATTCTAAGAGATAATAATAGAATTGGAATTTTTTTACTATCATAAAATATCCACTAGATTGTAAGGATTTTGAAGACGGGTGATCTTCCACCCTCTCAACCTCTACAACCTCACACTATCGCACAAAGACTAGTGACTGTATTCCAATTAGTTATAAGACAGGAAGCTCCTTAGCCTTTTGCTTCTCCTGTTCCTCTTTTTCTATCCTACCTCCCTGACGTTGACGTCTTGCTGATTCTCATCCCTCATGTTTAGTGGTTAGGGTAACTAGGGAACTTCAACCTTTGTATTAGTATCGTGAACAAATAGATTAATACTTCTTGGTAGACAAACTGCAAGAGTTTTGGTGGGGTGAGTCTCAAACAGGTGGATCATTTGTAATAATGGTCTTTAGTGGGGACTAACGTTCCTCTAGATTTGGGTGTGTATGGCTTCCTTGAGTCATTAAAGCACCACAAGCAGTGTGCTACGTGTAGTGTCGTGTATTACTTGATCTCGAGTAAGTGTAGTGATGTTTTACCACCAATTTTGTTGGTTAGAAGTGGGACTATTCTAATTCTCAAGAGCAGGACAAATTATAGTGTTTTTGGAATCAATATCCTTTTAATCAAAACAATAACTTCGAACTCCTATTTATGTCGTGAGTTTTCCATGAAGTAATCACTTAAATAGATTTTTTATTCTCTGTGGAACTTACAAAAGTTATGACACAAGGAGTCACTTCGTTCTTCTATGTCATAGCTGCGCTTGACAATTAAATTACCGTTGTATTAAACCTTGAAATTTTGTATAGAGTTCCTGGTCATTTTTGAAAAGTTTTGATGTATGGTTTAACAATAGCTTTTATGAAACTTTTGTTGATTAGCAAATTTTCAATAGTCGATTTCTCTCTGAGTAAATTTTGGTTTTCTACCAGCGACCAAATGATCACTTCAGTAGAGAAATTTTTTCGACGAGAAGGAATAATTGTTTCACTAAATAAACAACTTGAGTATAGCCCTTTCTTTTAACATTAAATCTGTTGTTATTTACTTACTAAAGATTTCGATTACTTCTTGATGGAAACGGCAAGGTTCATGAATAATGGAAATCTTGATTTCCTCCTTAACTTAAGAAATTGAATCAAACCTAACTAAGTGGTTCTGAATATAATTGATCCTTCTCTTTGCATTGTTGTCGTTTGTGATATAAAAAAAAATTGATTCCTAAAAAGTTGAATCTATGGATGGGTAGCTTAATTAGATGATGTCATCCTAGTAGGACGCACCTGAATTGGATGAAATTAATTATAAATTATTAACAAGTTTAGTAAATTCTACTCTTAGAAGGTGTCCGTTCTCCCATAACAAATATCCTTAAGACATTTATTAAAAATTAACAACCAATTTGAAGCTCTATATAGGTAAATTGTGTAAATTATTATTATATATAAGAGTAGCTTCATGCGAGTTATACCAATCTACTTAAGAAAATATATAATCTAAATTAATTGTTTTGATGGGTTCCACGTGATAACTAATGGTTATAAGGTTGACATATTCTTAAATTATTTTGGAGTACCACTGCTTCAATTCCTAATTTAAATATAAAATTCTTCAATAATTTAAATTGTATTTAAGGAGTAATATTTGTTTTCTTTTTCCGTCATTCTTTATGTTGGCATTGTAGTTGCAGCTCCAATCAACATGACTACAGATTGTCTTTGGATATAGGTATACTTGCTCCAAGACTTATCTTGCAAGAACTCAACAAAATCTTTTTTGTTAAGGATGTGTTAACAATTGAAGTAGTATTTAACAAATCTTCAATTATTGTTAGATTTATGAATAATTTTTTGTGAGTAATAGTGGTAAATGTTAGTTGACAATTAATTAAATGGCATGAGCATTATTTTATTTAATACTTGTTAGGTCGATTGATTAAGTAATGAAATTTTTATTCTTAATTAATGGATTTATTTATTGATCACAATTTGTAAAGTTTTAGTGATGGTGTTTTATATATCAATATAGATATATCGCAGAGATTGATTTAGTAATGATTGAATATTGAACTCATGGAATTATTTGCATAAGTGATATATGATCTTGATGTGTTTATAAGTAGACAAGTAGCTAGATTTAAACTTGATTAGGATTGACTAATGGGAATTAGATACCTCCTTGTTCCTCATAACAGTCTGTGAGACCTTAAATGGTTAAAATCAATTGGATGATTATGTGTCTTGGAGGTCAGGATAGGTTGGGAGGGTAGATATGTTGCTATCTTTATGTGATATGGTTGATCTTGAATAATAATGGTGTTGTAATTGGATTTTTTTTTTTAGTGGTGTGATGAGATTTGATAGTTTTTATATAATGTATGTTATTGTCAGGTATCCTTAAAAGTTGTTTAAAAAAATTAAAAATTCCCACTAATATACTCACTTATTTTGATGTGGTAACATAGGGATGTTACAATGTTGTTTTCTTCATTTTCTCACATATTTTATTGCTTATTTGGCATGGATAGCTATAACATTGTGTTCCTCTATCTCATATATTTCCAACAAGGTATCAAAAGCCTCATTATGACACCCTTAGAAAACATTATGATTGTTTAAAGATTCATAGGGTATGTTCCACTTGTTTTATTCATTTTTTGGCATATTTTATTGTTTATTTGGCCTGGATACCTATAACATTGTTTCCTCTATCATAGATTTCCAGCAAGGTATGACAAGCCTCATTATGACACCCTTAGAAAACGTTATGGAAACTTATGGTTGTTTAAAAATTGGTGCTCAACAACCATTGATCATGCACGTGGGTTAATATGGTTCGTTGATCTTCAACCCTTGTAGCGCTAGAAAAAATTATGTTTTGAATCGGGATGAATCACAACCATTGATTTGGTTGGGAGAGTAAATCTTATCCCTTCATCGAAGGGAATAATCATCAGAGTGCTTAAGGACAATGTAGTAATGAGACTCTAATGAGGAAGGCTATGATATATTAACAAGAGTTGTTGATTTTTTGAGCGTTGATTGGGGTGTGTGATCACTCTGAATCATTGTTGGTGGAAGAGAGGGGAGTGAAAAAACAACCATAGATCTTAGTGGGTCTTTTCTCAGTGAGGCCAAGAGGGAAGGTGTTGTTGTTTTGATGAGGATGACGTCAAACAATGCACAATGGACATGTGTTAGCATAGGGGAAATCCAAGTGCTCAACAATTAAATGTACACCATATAATTCTAGGTGGGAGGTTGAAGTCTCGAGTTGTGATGGTTCCAAGTGTGAAGGTGAATGGAACTTTGGGGAAGCGAAAGGTGACATGGAATGAGTGTCACATGTCAAGCTAGGTGACGAAGATGGGTAGGGCCATGTGTCTAGGGTGCCAACTCAAATTCCACATGGGGCATCCTTCTTAAATGAGTCTAAGAAGGGAGAGTGATGTCATGATGATGATGTCTTGGTAAATATGGTAGATGAAATTTTAATAGGATGTTACATGGCAAAGATTTATTGGTTGATGTGATGAGAAAGGGTCCCATTAGGTGAGTGGGCCCTTTGGGATTTTTTCTTAAATCTTGGCCTTCAAATATAAAGGCCCAAAGATCTCATCTATATGTCGGAGTAGGGTGGTCGAAGTGAGTTGTAGTTCATATGGGGGTGGATCCCAATACCGAGTATTGTGAGGAATAATATGGGTCATTGATGAGAGAGTGGTCGTGAAGAAATGATGACTATTGATTTGTGGGAGAAGAAGTTGATTGACGATAGTTCAGCTAGGATGAGGGATGGTTTTAAGGATGGAAATTTATTTTAAAATGTAGAAACCTTGGTGAATCTTACTAATCTTTGATATGCCAACTATAAATGATTGACGATATTTTCGTAAAAATATTCAAATTTCTAAGGTTTTTATATAGTTTTTATAAAATTTTGGCGATTTTTAAGGTAAAATAATTTTATCCTATAAAATTTGAGGGAATCATTTTTAAAATAGAAAATCTCGATTTTGGAACAACCATGGAAAATTAGCCCATGAGCAAAATTTAGCCCTTAAAATCATCCCTGGTTAGGATAATGAGGAGGATAGTTAGGTGATCATAGTGACCAGGATGTGAGCATGGAAACTCAGGAAGTGTAACAACTCTACACTTGAGGTACGCAATTTCACAGTAATAGTATAGGTTAATTTTTTTATTTTTTTTTTTGTTCTATATATATTTTTGTCAAAACAATATTATGATAGTGATAATAGAAGGACGAGTAATTAACAAAATATGTATTCCATCCAATGCAATTACCAAACATGTCAACCATACAATATAACAACAACTAAACATGAAAATATAATAACATCATATCATACTATGATTGTAAAGAGAATAAATTTAATTTCCATTTGTTATCAATTTACTACCTTAACCACTACTTCTAGGTCTACTCTTAAATCTATAGTTAAGATCTTATTACATTAATATCCTTCAAGCAAATATCCCTTATTCAACATTATAAGGGTAAGGACAAAAGTTGATCAAAGTTGACGAATTAAGAAAAGTAAAGTTTAATAGTACAATTGTATTACATTTTCTTATTGTATTTTATGTTATATAATTATTCACAACAAATCTCTTAATATGGTAGAATAATATATATATATATATATATATATATATATATATATATATATAGTAGGGTCTCTTCAACAGAGCCTTAAAAACATAAATTTAATATATAGAAATGTTATCCTAAATTCTTTACCATTCATTATTCATCATATAAACATTCGTTATTCATCATATAACCATTCAGCAGAAATAAAATTTATGAGCAACATGATAATAAATCATATAACACATCATAATAATGAAAATACCTCAAACTGATGTTATTCTACAACTCTATCCAAGCTCTACCCAAAACTGACTAACCTCCCAGGGAGCTAGGAAGAACCTATCTGTCTCCCTAGCTCCAAGATTCCTTACACTTTCGTGTCCCAAAAATTTCCACCAACCCCGACACCCCATGTGATAGACCTCTAACAAGCTCCTCAGGAAAGTCACAACACGCTCCTCTACAAAACCCCCACAAGATCCTCCAAAACAAATCCCGTAATACAATCCTCCCCCAAAATAATGTTCCCCCCTTTCCTTATCCTCCCTTCCCGTCATTCACTGCCTTCTTCCTTCATTTAATTCTCAACTACCCCCCCTCAAATAGGTGTCAACCACCTTATCCCCTTTTCATTAATGGGTTGATCTTCCGATACAAAATAATAGTTAATAATTTATTAAGATGGATTTTATTAAACAAATATTAAATCATGAAATTTATTAGTTAATTAATTAAACCAATATAAATTCAACAAATATTTAACTAGGACAATTACTTAATTAATTGATTAAACTAATATAAAATAAACAATTATTTAAATCCTGACAATTGATTAATTACTTAGGGTTGTTACGTACACCCACCCTTCAGGAAACTTTTTTCTAAAGTTAAAGTATTTTATGATACAATGGAAATGACACATAGTTCACACATTCATATCCAATAAACAACATTATCAGTAAGGAAGCCAAGAAAACTCATAAATACTAGTGTACATGTACAAGAAATGCATGTGTAGCTAGTACATACAAGTCTCGTGCATGTACTAATAACAATAACTATCACCTCTATAGTAATTTATGTATGCATCAAATCCAATCAAAAAGACTATTCAATTTATAAAAGATAATAAACCAATCAACTGTTTGCGAAACCCCTTAATTACAATAATCTAGATCAACAATGTTTATTTAGACAATGTATTTTAGTTAAGTAATTATGAATACACACACACACACACACACACACACACACACACACACACACATTTTATTTTCAGAAGGAAAAACAATAAATTCCTCCATAAGGAAAATCTCCAAATAGTCTCAACTATTTTTATTCATCCTTCCTCCCTAACTTACTTCCATCTTCCATTCCTATCCTTCTTCTGCTGGACTATCTTGGAGCATCAACTATATTGACCCAACTCCAAATAGAACTCGTAAGCGAAAGTGTCACTATCTTGACCAAGCTTCCCCAATAGGCAACTGACAATCATCATCACACGTTTAGGGGAGTGTGAGATAACACCGTCATCCCATGACTTTAGTTTTCAGAGGATACATGGTGGGAAATGCCTCCACCCCTCCTAAGAGGACTAGGGTCCACACCCTACAATGGAATATACAGTGGCACCATGTTGTTGGGAATTTTGTCATCGTTTATTCCGTTTTTGGGCAGTCTCACCATCTGAAAACCTGCATTGGTCCATATATCATAATAGTTCATTTGTACTAATATAATTTCTCATACAAAGATTCATACCATATTGTTTCTTGGTCGGTAGTCATGTCATCCACTTTTATTACCATTATCCCTTGAATATTTCATAGCCCATTGACCTGCAAATTAGTCTATAACACAAACTCATACATATCTATGCATTATCATTCTGTAATTGCATACAACCATAATCTCAATTTGGTATCCTCGTACCAACAAATTTAATATCAACTTTTTCAAGTTAGAAATAGATCTCATAATATCCCCATAATTCAATTCACATTACTCGTTCATAAAAATTTCATTTTAATAATATCTCGCATCATATCCATCATCATTCAAATAACATTTACACATTCATAGAATTTACATTCTCATAATAGATCTCATCATATCCATCATCATTCAAATAATATTCAAACATTCATAGAATTTACATTCGCAAAATAGATCGCATCATATCCATTATCATTCAAATAATATTTAAAAATTCATAGAATTTACATTCCCATAATAGATCGGATCATACTCATCATCATTCAAATAACACTTAAACATTCATAAAGTTTCACGCATCTTAAAAGTTCAAGTGTATCATTAATAGTTTCACTATGAATAGAAAATAAAGGTAAATAGGCCTCAGGTAATCCTAGTTGTCTAAATCAAAAGGTGGTGTTACATACACCCAACCTTCGAGAAACATATTCTCGAGGTGGTAAAAAAAGTGAGGGATAATCTCGTTGTAATGTCTTGGCATCCTCCCAAGCAACAGATCCTAGACTAAACTTGTCTGAATGGACCTTAACTTGGTCTACCAAAAGGTTCCTGAGCTGTCAGACTCTACGGTCCAATATGCGTAACGGTTCTACCGTGAGGGTTCCCACATCCGATACCTGCAATTCCTTCCAATTTAGTTTATGTGACTTGTCAGCAAAATAATGACATAGAACAGATACATGAAAAACATTATGAGTTTTATGCAAGTGGGGTGGTAGTACAAGACGATAGGCAATGGGTCCAATTTTCTCTTGGATTTTGAATGGTCCTATAAATCGAGGTGACAACTTTGTCCCCTTCCCGAACCGAATGGTACTCTTATTGGGTCTAATATGAATGAAAACCTGATCTCCCACTTTATAAGTTCGGTTAGACCTATGTGCATCAGCATAACTTTTCTATCTATCCTGTACTTTCTTTAGTCTTTGCCTAATGTGTATCACCTATTCCTCCATCTCTTGAATCAATTCTGGCACAACTGTCACTCACTATTCTAATCGTTCCCAACTCAATGATGTTCTGCATGGCCTTTCATACATAGCTTCGTAGAGTGACATTCTAATGGAGCTATGAAAACTTTTATTGTAGGCAAAGTCTACCAAAGGTAGGTACTTCTCCCAATGGGTTTGATTATCCATAACATACATCCTAAGCATGTCTTCCATAACCTGATTTACTCTCTCGGTTTTCCCATCTGCTTTTGGATGATAAGATGTGCTTAAGTTCAACTGAGTCCCCAACGCTGACTGCAAACTTGTCCAAAACCTAGAAGTGAATATGGAGTCCCTATCTGAAAAGATCTTCTTCAGTATCCCGTGCAAACAGATGACCTCACTTACAAACACATGTGCCACATCAATGACATTGTAAGTGTCTCTAACTGAAATAAAATGAACACTCTTGGTTAACTAGTTGGGGTAGGAGTGTCTTCCACCAAAGTAGAGCACTCACTTTCAGTTGAAATACCGCCATGTGGAATTTCGTGTTGGAGGTGTAATCAGGAAGTCCAAATCACATCACCATGTTCTCCAACCATGCCTTAGTAGCTAAATCATCTGTGGCACCCCTAAACTTGAGAAATTTAACTTTCTCAAGTTCTATGAATATTATAATACTAACCTCATTGGGAATAGATGTTATTCCCTTATCTCGATCCAGGTGGTTGATCAATTCCTATGACATCCTATGGAAGAAATTCATCATACCTGCCACATCCCCCACTACAAACTTATACTGCTCAATAGTCTTCTCATCTCTCTAAGGTTTATATCCCTCTATCATGGATACTCTCGAAGGAAGCATGCTTCTTCCTACCACACCACAACATCTACTTCCCCTGTTTCCTCTAACCATGATTACCTTCTTGGACAATTTCAGAACTTATTAGCGATACATCTTCAATCATTTAATTTAACATGGTGGAAAGAGTCACAAGTCCTTTTATGAGCGATGAACCCTCTCTGATACCATATGTAACAGCTCCACACTTAAGGTAAGCAATTTCATCGTAATAGTGTAGGTAAATGTTTTTTTTTGTTCTATATATATATATTTTGAAAATAATATTACCATAGTGATAATACAAGGACGATTAATTAACAAAATGTGTATTCTATCCAATGTAATAAGGTCAATATAATTTTATAATGACCAAACATGTCAACCATACAATATCACAACAACTAAACATGAAAATATAATAACATCATATATGTTTATTAATTGGGTTGGTTGTCATTGATGTCAACCCTTGAAGAAATTTCAGTAGAAAAAATATTTGGGTAATGGACCCAAGTTTGTTTGATTTATAATGGTATGAGTTTTGATATATTTGAAGGTAAGACTATTCTAGATGGATAGTACATGGCATGCCATTTTTGGTGGTATGTGGAATGTCACATAACTCTTCACGGTTTGAGAGTTATGGCCTTACGAAGTTGAAGGACCATCATATGATTGATTTGAAACCCCAAAAGGTCAAAGAAGTCAAAGTTCTTGAAAAGAAGAAATTATTTAAATAATAAAGTGAAGTGGCAAAGTCAAATAGGATTATTTAAATAATAAAGTGAAGTGACAAAGTGAAAGAGGATTATTTAAATAATAAAGTGAAGTGACAAAATCAAAGAGGATCATTTAAATAATAAAGTGAAGTGACAAAGTCAAGGAGGATTATTTAAATAATAAAGTAAATGGAAAATTTTCTAATTATGTAAAATTGTTATAAGAAGGTTAAACCTAAAATGAGGAAAATGGGTTAAGTGTTCAAGTGGCTATTGGATACGTGGAAAAGTGGCAATTTGGGCAAAGTTGGACATAGGTGACTATGTGGACAAAGTGGCCTAGAAGATGGTTCTAAGGAAGCTACTTGGAGAGTATAAATAGGAGGCAAGGCTCTCTCATTTTAATCAAACTTGAGAATATTTAATATCTATAGGTGAATGAGGTAACCAAATGATATCTAAGATGAATTTTAGAGGGAAGGTGAAGTAAAGAACGTTGAAATTCAAGGGCGGATAAATTTGTTTGATGATGCTTTCTAAGGTATGTTATTTACAGGTCATCTCACCATTTTCACAACAAACTGTTTTCTAGAATGATTGAAACTAGAAAATTGAGAGGCCATTCAGAAAACATATCCAAGTAGTTGTGGTACGAATTTCATCTTGTGGGTCATTCTATTTATGGAGTTACACTTCGTGGAAAATAGGGTTTGTGGCTAGTCGTGAAACTAGTCTAAAACATGTGTTTCAGGTAAAAATATCATAACTTGTTCATAACAGATCCAAATTCAGTAAGACCAAATGTGTTGGTTAGCATAAAATATGTAGTATTATGTGTAAAATTTTCATATCCATACAATAAATATTCAGTGTGGGGCACACTCTACAAGTTCTCTCTCTAGAATAATCCAAAATTCAACAAGGTATGACATTTTTTCTATAATTCCTTTTCAGAGAGGTTCCAAGTAGTGAAACCTAGAGGAATTGCATAAAACACACTAAAGAACAATGTGTACTATTTTTGGATCTTTATTCATTATAGGTTAGGGTTGTTGACTAATCCAAAACTAGTCATGTGAGACTAAAGTAAAGTTTGATGAAAATGATAGTCTCTTGTTGTTAAAGTTAAGGAAGGTTTGCATGTTGAGGTATAGTTTGGTGCATGGTTGATTCCCTTGTTTATGGTACAAGTTGATCACAAGTTGTTTGGTATAGGTTGGTGCATGTTTGATGCACTTGTTTATGGTACAAGTTGATTACAGGTTGAGGTAAAGGTTGATGCATGATTGATACATGGTTCACATTATTCGTACAGGTTGTTTGGTGCAGGTTTACTGATAAATGTTTACAATAGTATATCTCACAGTGATAGTGTGACAGTGGTTCCATAATTCTACTTATATGTCAGGGCGGTTGGATGGGGAAAGGACATGTGGTTGTAGCCACCTTCCAGTTGTAGTTGGAGAACATAGAGGGTTGTAGACTCCTTCTAGTTCTATCGAGAGAATTGGGGAGTTGGAGCTTCACTCAGGTTGTAGCCTGAGAAAATAGGGGGGCAGAGCCTCCTTTCAGTTGTAGCTAGAAAACAAAGGAATTTTGTGCTTCCAACGAATGTAATTCTTCAAGACATATAAGAAAAAGAGTTATGTGGTTTTCTCTCGCTTTGGGTTTCCACCTAAAACCACTGGTGTACTGTGTATGTGTATGATTGTTCATTTTTCATTGTTTATTTACTCTACAAATATCGGATTATAATGCTACATTGATATAACACTTGCATTGTATGGTTAAAAATGATTAGATTGCTCTATTATTGATTCACCCCCCCTCTTAGTAATCCAATAAGATCATACTATGATTTTAAAGAGAATAAATTTAATATCCATTTGTTATCAATTTAATACCTTAACCACTACTTCTAGGTCTACTCTTAAGTCCATAGTTAAACTCTTATTATATTAATATCCTTCAAGAAATTATCCCTTATTCAACATTATAAGGGTAAGAACAAAATTTGATCAAAGTTGACCAATTAAGAAAAGTCAACTTTAATTGTACAATTAAATTACATTTCCTTATTCCATTTTATGTTATATAATTACTCACAACAAATCTCTTAATATGGTAGAATAATAATAAAAAAAATTATTGAAACCTTCGTTGGATAAATTCTACTAAAGTTTAGGTTCAATCAATAATTGGTTCACTTTTCTATTTAAAATATTTACCACTAAAACCAAATCTTTGAGAGATCTAAATTAATTTAATTTAATATTGATTAGGGACTATTGCAACATATAAAATTGATCAATCGAGGATATATTTATATGAATAATATATATATATATATATATATATACATGAAAAAAAAAATGACATTAACATATATTACTACAACCACAATTACATGGGGTCGATGGAATACCAAGATTTCCCTTCAACGAAAACTCACACCCACAAGTAAGAGAAATAAATTTTTTTTAGGAATTCATATGCTTATCAAGACAACCACATAAGGTGAAACTATGATAGTCCACTAATACTCACACGTTAAGATCGCAACTCGTCGGTCCAAACACTAAAGAACGTATGATTAGAGGAGTTGTTAAATATTTCCAGGTGGTAATATCCAAGGAGTGGTTATTTAGAGATATATTGATTACCCTTGATATATTTGGTTAATTTATACATTTACATATATATATTATATAAATACAAATATTTTTGAAAGAGAAATAAGCTTGACTAGTACTTTACGTGATTTTTGTTGGAGTTACTTCACACAGAGTTAAAATTTATTTTTACTAAGGTTTTTCCTATGTTTATTAGTAATTATTAAGTCTCCTATATTTTAGGAAGAATATTCCTCTAAGAAGAATATTCTCTTTCGTTTTCACTTCAATTTGATCAGTTGAGTGGTGTCTAGATGCTACATTGGGACTATCCCCATGCAACATTGGGGTCATCACCATCTAATGCACACTTTCCTTGGGATGATCACCATACTAGCGCATTACCCATGATTCCTTGATCTACTCCTCACTTCACTATGTTTCAGTCAGTTAACTCAAGAATGATAGACTAGTTAACTAAGCTAGGTGGCAATTCACTCCCGTAATTGCCTGAGAGACTAGACTAGGTGGCAGTTTACTCCCGTAACTGCTAGTGTGTGTCCAAATCACTCTATACCACAACTATGGAGCATTGGATTCTCCTATAGTGTGCATTGGTTGAGTTATACAGAGTATATCATGTGTAAATTATCATTCATTCATTTGGTTAATGAGAATTCTTCCATTCTTTCTCTCATATTTCTCGTTTCTTCTATTTTATCTACCACCATGTATGCCAATTCCAAGCTAGATATATTATTTGTAGGTTCAACAGATTTACATGGTATCAAAGCCGACAGACTACTATGGAAAAGCCACACCAAATTATTTTTACAGGTACCGAAGATTGAATACAGTGGAAAAATGGAATTCCCAAAAGAATTCATTCTTACACCTTACAACTTCCTTGCATTGAAGGATAATATGGTCATGCATATTTGAAGAAGAGGATTTCATATTTTAACCATGAACATGGAGACAAAACCAACATCAGCCATATAAAGATCCAAGTATCTAAATCGAATGGATGAAGCATTCAGAACAATTTGCAGTCTCATTTCTCATAATCTCCTCTTTCACATATATTACTATAAAACCCCCAATGATGAATGGACCACCATGGAAGGGATATTTGGAAAATAGTATGAGATAAGGGGACGCATGCTCGAGGTGGAATTTCTCACATTGGATCCAAAAATCTTCAACAATCTCCAATATTTCTTTACAAAATATAAGGATGTATTGTCACAATGCAAGGCTTGAGGGGTTGATAAATCTAAAGAGGAGAAACAAATAGTTTTCACCATTCTATCCATTATTGGTCTTGAATTATCAGTTTTTGTATCCACATTCCATTCATTCAGATTCTCCTCTGGAGCCACCTCGAAGATGCCTTCTCTTGAGGAATTTATCGAATATTTGACACAAGAGCAAACCAATCTCATCAACATGGGAAAAATCAAAGGCCCAAAGGCGCATGCACATACTGTGCAATATGTTAGTGGTCATCAATGTCAAAAATATAAAAATAAAGACAAAAGGAAATCTCATGCAAATCCAAAGAAGGAAGGGTACTCAAAACCATTCAACGATTCCTCTGTATCCAAAAGTCCAAAGGGAAGAAAAGGAGAGAGATGCACATATTTTCATAAATGATTCCATCTAGAATATGCATGTATGAAAAAATAGATATATCTAATGACTCAAATACTTCAAAAAAATAACCTTGTATATTGCACCCCCGAGGGTGCAGAGAAGAAGAATCTGAAAGATCAGAATCCCAAGAGAGGAAATTCTAGCCATTCCTTGATTTCCATCAACTCTTATCCCAATGATTAGATCGTAGATTTAGGAGAATCACACCACATGGATGCAAAAAAATAGGTCTATTCTTCTTTGGATGCATGCAAAGGTCCTCATATTCTGATGCGGGACAACTCTACAATCGAGGTCATTGACAAAGGAAGGATTGAACTCACCAATGAAACCTTTGAGAATGTCCAGCATGTTCGCAAACTTTCTGTCAATCTTATCTCCGTGTATCAGATGAAAAATTCTGGAACCAGAAGTAAAATCATATTCACACCTGATGCACCAGATATATATCACATGAAAACCAATTCTAGGGTTTCTACCAGTGAGGTAAATCATCAATCTAGGCTTTACACATTTTCTGAATTTATTGAACCATATTCTTCTTTAATTCTTACCCATGCTGATGAAAGCAGTAGGATATGGCACGAAAGGTTCAAACATTTAAATTTCAGATATATTCAAAAACTTATAAAGCATGTATTGGTTGATGGTCTACTAGACATGCATTTATCCAAAGGAATTTGTAAGAGATATGTTCTTAGAAAACACCCTCAAGAAAAATTTGACAAAGGAAAGACTCAGAGAGATTCCTCTCCTTTATATTTGATACATAGTGAACTCATGGGCCCTTTTGCACATCCATTAATAAGCAAATCAAGGTATGTGTTCATTTTTTTTTATGATTTCTCACGTTTCACATGGAGTTATTTTCTCAGGAAAAAAAGAGAGGTCTTTCAACAACTCAAAAATTTCAAAGCTATGGTTTAGACACAGTTAGGAAAGAAAATGAAAATCCTCCAACTGATAATGGTGAAGAGTATGTCAACCATGATATCTAGAATATTTTTCATGAGGAAGGGATTCAGTTGCAACACACAGTTCCCTATACTCTACAACAAAATGGAGTTGTTGAGCAGAAATATCGATCTCCAAAAGAGATGGTATCTTGCATGCTACATGCAAAGTCACTACCACAGATATTATGGGTCGAAGCACTTAATTTTTCAACCTAAATCTAAAATATATATCCCCATAGATATGTCAAGGATAAGACCCCCTATGAGGCTTGGAGCGACCTCAAATTGGAAGTGACCCACTTTCTTATTTTCAGTTCACATGCATGGGTCAAGATTCCCTCTTAAAAGAGGAAGGCAGTTGATCCACAGAGAAAGTAGTTTATCTTTGTTGGATACCCCAAAGGTGTGAAGGGATATAAAATTATTTATATTTACTCAAACTGACTCATCATTGAGAGAAGTGTCCAATTTGAGGAAATTCTTTCTCGTGTACCTCAACAGCTGCATGTAGACACCTTTGTTATTCCACCTGTCAGAGATGATGAGAATGCACATGTCGACTCTTCTTCAGATGAGAGTTATGATTCAAAGGATTTAGATGATCTATATAAAGATTTAGTATAGTCAAATGCAGATGCAAATGTAGAGTCATTGTCGAGGCCCAAGTGGGCTCAGCATACTCTTCAATATGAAGGGGATATTGTTGGGGATCCAACTGATACTAGGATGACTCAATCTTATTTCGAGGAACATCCTCTTTCACTCACTGCCACTAAACCATTTCCACCTAGGCATATTTTCTTAGTTCAGTATTGAGATCCACATTCTTATGGCGAGGTTGTTGGAAATATATTTTGAGAATCCACCATGAAGAAGGACTACAACTCCCTCCTCGATAACGAGACTTGGCATATAGTTCCCCTTCCTTTAGGAAGGAAACTTGTTAGGTGTAAGAGTGCATCATATGGATAGAATAGAAGATAAAAAGCCAAGTTAGTTTCCAAAGGCTTTCAACAAGTGCATGACATTGACTATGATGAGACCATCGCTCCAATAGAGAATATGGATTCCATAAGTTTGGCACATCCCATTGCGAAAACTGAGGGATTGGAAGCCCATCAGATGGACATGAAGAATGGATTTCTTCACAATGATCTCTCTGAGGAGATCTATATTGAGAAGCCCCAAAGATTTATGTAGGATTCATCTTTTCTCTCTTGAATGAAGAAATATTGTTATGGCCTCAAGCATGCTCCAAGGGCATGGTATGCCAAGATGGAATCCTACCTATTGTCACAGAAATTTACACATTGTAAATCCGACCCATATGTTTACATGCTTAGGATGGTTGATTCACTTCTACTTAGTTTTGTATGTTGATGATTTTTTGATCATTGGTTGGTTGAATTCAAGGATTGATGTAGTCAAGAAGATTTTGCATGATAGATTCTTGATGACAGACATGGGTCCAATACACTTCTTCCTTTGACTTGAGATCAGTCAGGATGCATCAGGCATAAAAATGTCTCAAGCCAAGTATACATAAGATATCCTTGAGATATTTCGCATGACAGACCAAAAGTCTTCTCCAACTCCTTTTCTATCAGGAGTCAAAGTTGAGGATGGCGGGGACACTCCACGGGTTGAAAACAAGTTGTATAGAGAGCTAGTGGGGAGCTTGTTATATTTGAAGCACTCCATACCATACCTCTCCTATGTAGTTGGTACAATTTCCAGGTTCATGGAGGAGATGAATGAGATACATTGGAAGGATGCAAAGCGTATCCTTCTATACGTACAGGGAACCATCACCTTTGGGATTCATTATGTAGCAGACTCAAAATTGGATCTCATTGGGTTCATTGATTCTAACTGGGTTGGAAATAACACTGATCACAAGTTGACATATGGTTACTCACTCAATCTTGGTTGTGGGCCTATATATCGGTAGAGAAAGAAGCAATATGTTATTTCTCTATATTAAGTCAAGGAAGATTACAGAGGGGTAGTTGACATAATCATTCAGGCTATGTGGATACAACATTTTCTCACTGAGTGGGACATTTAGTTTCATCGGTTGATCATCATATGGTGTGACAACTAGATCACTTTGAAGTTCTACAAATATCCAGTTCAGAGGAAGCTAACAAAGAACATCGACATCCACATGCACTACATTCGGGAGTTAGTATATGAGGGGATTATTGACCTGTAGTTGTATCCTTCACTAGAACAGACTGCAAACATATTCACAAAGACCTTCAATGAGAAGAAATTTCATTCTCTACACATTCGTCTTGGAGTGAAGGACACAGTTTCCTAGAACCTATTATTTATTCTTTTAAAATAAATTGTACCTTGAGGGGGAGTTTTTCCCATGAGGTTTTCCCTCTTTCCTTGCTTTATTTCAGTGTATATTTTGTATTCGAGTACCTAACATGGCCTCATTGTTGGGACCCATTATTTATTTTCACCATAGTGATGTTCAAAGGGGGTGTTGGAGTTACTTCACACACACCTATGACTTCTTTTTCCTAAGGTTTTTCCTATGTTTATTAGTCATTATACAATCTCCTATATTTTAGGAATAATATTCTTCTAAGGAGAATATTCTCTTTAGTTTTCACTTTAGTTTGATCATTTCAGTGGATTCTATATGCTAAATTAGTATTATCACCATGTGGAATTGGTATCATCACCATCTAATGAGCATTGTCCTTGGGATCATGTAATGTCCCCACTTTTGGACATCATTATATTACAAAGTGTTATGTTGACCAAAGTAACCAGATGGGTGTGATAGTGAGTATATGAGATATTGATGGGTTTCATTGGGCCCTATTTGCATTGTTCATCATATTTCATCATCAAGATCCATTCCTCACAACTTGACTTTGGTTCCCTTGCATTCTGACGATTTCCATAATTTTGAGTTATTTTGGGTTCTCTTTTAATTAAATTCACTAAGCAGGTCATATTGGGCATAATACTTGGAGGAACATCTTAGTGTAGTAGCTCATAGGAATCAAGAGGAATATAACTACAGGATAAGATTATGAGAAGTGACTTTTAGTGGCCTATGAAGCCATAAGGATAGATAAATCTATTTTTGGAGGTAAAATGGTTAATTAATTAATAAAGTAATTTAATTAAGAAATAATAAAATAAAGTAAAATTCACTTAGAGAGAAAAGGTGAACATGGGGTATAAAAGAGACATACGGGCCTCTATTCTCTCATTATGTTGTTTATCATTTTTATGCATGTCTTCTTGCTAGAGAGCCCCTGCACTTGGGAGGTTTTGAGGGTTTTGACTAGACAAACCCTATAGATCATCTTAGTGGTGAAAGATCCCACCTTTATTGTTCCAAGATTGGCCAAGGAGGTGGGAGATTTGTCCCTCACCATTATACATCGGTTACTATTAAGTTCCAGGAGCATTTGTATAGAGCTAAGGTGCATTGTCCCTTAGAGAGAATCTCGTGGATGTTTGTAGACACTGGATCTAAGAGATATCTCACTTCATAGGTGTTAGATAACACCATGGCACCTTTTTTGTTCAATGGTTGAGTGGTTTCTTCAATCCATTCAGTCTACTTTTTAGGAGGACGAGTTTCCTCTTCAGTAGGGCGCACTATCCATTGGAGTTTCATCTTGCCATCACCAAAGATGCCATCTCATAGATTTTGGCAGAGATTCGAGGCCATAATATAGGAGGTCGTACATACCTTGTTCTATCCCATCCAAGAAGTTTGCATTGTTCCAGAGAGGGAATCACCTACAATAGAGGGTATTAGTTGGACTGTAGTGTTACTTGGTATTCATCTTGGAGAGGATTTTGGAAGCCTAGATCTTCATCTTTCTTGTGTATCTTGGAGGCATAATCATCCACACACTCCATTCTATTATATGTATTACAAATCTGCTCCATTTTGTATGAGGTCATCTATATATGAATAATAAATTAGATCTGAGGTATTTGTGGTTTTCTCTTGTGTTGTTGATCTTGCACCTTGTTGAGTATATGCATGTGCTATATATACATCATTTACTTGTTGCAAAAACAAAAACAGAACATAATATTAAAACTTAGTGCAAATCACAAGGACAAATCTGCAAAGTGTTTGACGGAAGGCCACAACCAGAAAATACATAAAACACAACAAAAACTCAATGTTCCAATCATATCTGGTTGGTAACATTACAATGGTATGATAATGAATTTCCTTCACAATCATGTGATCTACATTGATGATCTAGAGGAGAGATGGAGTTTTCATATTTTGTAAAGGATATGATATATTGTGATAAGGAATATTACATCATTAGTGAGACATTCAGGGCTCACATAACATTCCAATAGTTTGTATCCATAAAAAATCATAGGTGGCGAAAAAATGAAGTTACACATTGGGCCAAAAAGATGGAATAAATCTATTATTGGAGCAACATAACAGAGGAAAAACAGATTGATCCTACACCCATTAGATGCAGGTATATTTTCTACAGCTGCAAACTGCCTTGGGAACCAAATCACAGATGCAGGGGTAAAGGGAAGGTTTACATTATTGAGGTGCACTATGACAATGCGGATGAGGAGATGTATGAGGATGTAACCATAGATTCCTATTTAGAGTATTTCGATGAGGCTAGTGGCTCTTGAGATTTTGAGGGATAGTTGGATGGATAGGATGATAGAACATGTTACTTATCTTTCCCATTAGGTAGTGTTGAGGATTCAACACTTCATCGCAGTGGTGACACATGTGAGGATTCACATGTGTTTACACTGAGATATGATGAGACTAGAAGGTTGGATGACCTACTCTTGGGTGTAGAAATGGATTTCAGGGAGTCAAGCATGGAGACTAAAAATTTTATGGGACACTTACTTCTGAGACCGGTCTGCAATGATGAAGATGCACTCCTTATTGGTCGGGATGACCATAACATGTGTCTCGACACATTTTTATGGGATCTAGGCATAGATGATAGTAACAGGGTGAGTGCATAAGAGGATACATCTTCCCATATAGGATACATTGTGATTTAGATAGAGGTAGCAGTTGGTGATGGTGGAAAGTGGCATACAGGAGGACCCAATGGCATAGTGGACAGTGGGAAGTTCAATGCCTTATATTTTGCGGAGATTCCATGGTTGACATTAGTAGTGAGGGGCATGAGGTAGCACCTCACTAGGACTATGATCAGGATTTGTGACACTTGGAAGTAAAATTGAGAGTCAGTGAGTACATGATCATGGAAGCCACTAGACGCATCAAGGACACACATGCATTGGTGGAAGATTATTTTTAGATGGCATCAATGGCACATGATAGCTCAAATGGGGAAATTTCCATGGATGACTTTCATACTCTCAGGGAGAGACTGACCATGATGAGGGATGACTACCAACAATTGTTATTGGATAGATATTACCTACTAGGGGATGGTAAGATGTATCATAGGGGCCCGATGGATGATGATTTGGAGGTGGACCAACTCACTCATAAGTTGGTGAGCACATGCGGATTCTTGGAAGTCACAAAGACAACCCTTAAAGAATAAGAGTCCATATTAAAGGAGCTCCTTGAGGAGATTGGTCAGAGATACACCATATCTATCTCTACAGAGAGTCAAACATGTTCCTTGGTTACATTGTTGGAGGATGTTCGGGTGTCAAAGGGGCCCCCATTCATTGGTAGGTCTGAGACAGTTGGTCATGCACATACACATGAGGATTCCAGAGCCATGGGTAGTTACAAGGACACTTTCATTTGTGTTCCAGTATTGGTTGATATCTACACAAAGGTTGATCTGACAATACACCTTAGACATATGATGTTAAGAACCAAATATCAATATAGAATGGAAAAACCTCAAAATAAGTACTCAATGCCTTGAAAAGGAGAGAAATTCAAATAATAAGCCTCTTCGAGGGGGAAACCTCCTTATTCCCACATAAATGGACAATTACAAGATGATTCCAAATGAGAATGTCTCCTTGGTATATATAGGAGACTAGGAGGTATAATTACAACTAATGGAATAAAGTCGACATAAATAAAATAACATTACTAATGTAATATGCCCCAATTAAGGGGTAATGAGAAAATATTAGGCCTTAACATACCCCTCCCCTTGAGACAAGTGTTGTCTGCAACACTTGAGTAACTCTGGATGCTTTTGTATAAAAGTCTCATCTTCCAAAGTGAAATCCTCAAATGGTAGTTTCCTCCATTTAATGAGATACTCTGAAATGGATCTATTCCTCATCTGGAAAACTCTTGTGCTAGTCATGGCTTCAGGCTCCAATATGATTTTTCCTTCCTCTTCGAGTTCTGGAAATATAGTTTGAGCTATGATCTTGTCGCCTATAACCTTCTTTAACCATGAAACATGGAAAACAGGGTGTACTTGTGTAGATGCAGGTAACTTCAATTTGTATGCCATAGTACCAATATTTTGCAACACCTTATAAGGGACATAGTACTTTGGTGATAATCTATTATCATTTTTGGATTGCTTGAGGGAGATCTGTTTGTATGGTTTTAGTCTTAAAAACACCCAATTCCCTACTTCAAAACTTCCTTCACTACGATGTTTGATTTGCTTGTTGTTTCATGCAATTTTCTGCCATGGTTAGGTTGTCCTTTAAGATTTGGAGAACTTGTTGTTGATGCTTGATGTGATATTCCACTACTTGAACCTTAGAATTTTCTTTTAGAGAAGAAGCGATGGAAGGAGGGTGGTATCCATAGAGCGCCATAAATAGTGTCATTTTTGTTGCAGTATGAAAGGAAGTGTTATACCACCATTCTGCCAATGGTAACCATTTGAACCATTGTGTTTGTTTATCAGAGACAAAGCAACAAAGGTATCCTTCCAGACATTTGTTCAATATCTAAGTTTGTCCATCAGATTGAGGATGATAGGATGATCTATGAGCCAATTGAGTACGCAAACAAGAAAATATTTTTTTCCAAAAATGTCTAGCGAAGATGGGATCTATGTCACTTACAATAATCTTTGGGATACCATGTAGCATTTGAAATGTCTCGATGAATGCGGTCGCAACTGTACTAGCTTTGAAGGGATCAGAGAGTGCACAAAAGTGTGTGCACTTTGTCAGTCTATCAACAATCACCATGATGACACTCTTTCCTTCAAACTTCGGTAACCCTGTGATGAAATCCATGGAAACATCCTCCCAATGGTGACTTAGGATGGCTAATGGTTGTAAAAGACCCGGGGTCTTAATTTCTTCCACCTTATTTTGTTGGAAAACCAAACATTCTGCCACAAACCTTTGAAGATCAATTTTAAGGTCATCCCAAAAAAAATCCTTCTTGACTCTATGGTAGGTTTTCAAAAATTCCGAGTGCCCTCCTACTGGAGAGGTGTGCAATTCCAATAATACCTTTTGTTTGAGTTGGGATTTCTTACATAAATATAAGTGATATTTGTACCATAGTGAATCATTTTTCCATGTAAATGTATTTGATGCACTAGAGTCCTGCTGCAACCTCTGAATGAGAGTCCACACTTTTTCGCCATTCTTCCATTCATCCCTTGATTCTATTATCCAATTGGGTTGGATGATAGAGATAGCACAGAGAAAGACCTCAACATCTTCATCCTTTCTTCAAAGTGCATCTGTCACAACATTTTGCTTCCCATTTTTATAGACGATTTCAAAATCATAACCCAATATCTTGGTTACCGATTTTTGTTGTTCTTCTGAAGATAGTATTTGTTCCAAGAAGTATTTAAGAATATCATGATATGTTTTGACCTTGAAGTGCCTACCTATTAGGTAAGGACGCCATTTCTTCAATGCATGTAGTATTTCCATCATTTACTTCTCATAAATGGGTTTGTGTAAGTCCTTTCCCTTGAGTGGTCAACCTTCAAAATCCAGGGGCCTTCCTTCTTGCATTAGGACATAAGCAATTCCGTTTCCCGAGGCATCACATTTGAAAATAAAGGTTTTTGTGAAGTCTAGAGTGTTCAGGACAGGAGCTTTGCACATCACCTCTTTAAGTTGTTCAAAATATTTCATTGCCTCTAGAGTCCATGAAAATGCATCATTCTTAGTTAGTGTCATTAAAGGTGTTGGTATTCTTCCATAGTGTCGAACAAGCTTGCGGTAGTAACCTATCAAACCCAAAAAACCTCTAAGATTCTTCAATGTTTTGGGAATTGGCTAGTCCATCATTGCCTTAATCTTGTTAGGGTCTACCTTAACACCTTCATGAGATACAATATGACCCAAATACTCTACCTCCTTCAATCCAAAGAAACATTTGGATGGTTTGGAATATAGTTGTTTCTCCTTTAGTAGTTGTAGCACCTTGTCAACATGTCGCACATGATCCTCCCAAGACTTGCTATAGATTAGTATATCATCAAAAAATACTAACAGAAATTTTCGAAGGAAGGGATTGAAAATGGAATTCATCAACCCTTGGAATGTGGAAGGTGCATTTGTAAGGCCAAAAGGCGTGGCAAAAAATTCATAATGGCCTTCATGAGTTAGAAATGTTGATTTTTGGGATATCTTCTTCCTTCATTCTAATCTAATGATACCCTAAACGAAGATCTAATTTTTTGAAATAGATTTCTCCATGTAGTTCATCTAACAATTCATCAATGATGGGAATAGGAAACTTATCTTTAATATTGATTGTTATCCCTGATATCTAGGGATAACTAGGAGATCATGTCTCGAGGCCCACATGTCCTAGACATGAAGTACCGAGAGAAGGATTGACCTGAGCATGCCCCTAGAGGGCCCATATTTCTTCTTCTTCGCCAGATTTGTCTTGTCAGCAACAACAACTTCCATCACCATCGGTTTGGACTTGCATCGGAGAGGACTCTTTCTACATGAGGTAATTGGTCCAAAGTATCATGGTATGTGTCATGTTTGATTGTTATAACCCTCTTATATATGCATTAGGTTCCTTTCATTTCTAATGACTTCTTGCATCTTACACTAATCCACTTGACCATTGTTGGGATGATTGATGGGGTGACTTAGCAAGCTTGTATTCATGAGTTTTGGTTAGCCACCAAAGGGGATTTGCAGAGACATCATCCTCTCCCACCATTCTATCATTTTACATCTTATCTCCCACACATCCTTCCCATTCCCCTAGTCCGGCCATTAGGATGACCTTTGGGGTTACACTTTGTCTTGTGGGAAGAAGGGACTAAAGGCCGAGGGGGTAAAAGCAACTGGTAAAAGATAAAATCCATAAGAAATGAAACCTAGAGATGCTTCGCCCAGGGATCCCCGAGAAGGCAATAAAAGGCCTCTCGATGAGAAACTAAAGGGAACCTAAGAAAATTAATAAAACAAAAGCTAACCAAGGGGATGGGAGGTCTCATCACGAGCTGACCCATTTTGTTCATAGGTATCCAACAGTATGACATTGCCATTATCTGGTCACCACACCAGGGCAGTGACCTTTGGTTGCATGGCCAAGGGAAAGGGGGTCTCATCACGAGCCAGCCTCATCATCTCTACGAAGATACTAGTGGGTAACACTGTCATCTCTAGTCACCACGCCAAGGCAGTGTCCTCTGTTCAGACCTTGAAGTAAAAAAGAAAGAAAAGCAATAAAATAAAATAAAGGCAATAAAGGGGCTTGGAAAAAATGCATCCATGACAGGTACAGCTCGCCTCGTACAAAGGCACCCACAGACAACACCTGCCCTTGGTATTACTGTGACTGAACATCCCTAGACCACATCACCTCATAAAACATGGCTTGAATGATCTTCTAAGGAAACTTTCCTTCTCATGTGGATATTATCCCAATAGGTTATTCTGTTGGTTTTCTTCGGCTTTGTATAGTAGATCTGTGTAATGTCTTTGAGCTCTTAGATGATGTGCTATGGATTTCATGCATGTATTTGATAAATTTAATGATGAAATATGACCGACATTGCTATGATCCCGAGGACTGATGAGCCCATGGAGGGCGTAGTCTTTGATGTGCAGGACCATACCCAGCAGACAGGTACCAGTGGACCGATACACATGGGGATATAATTAGTTCATACCTCCATGGGGCTGAAGAGACCATCATATGTTTGCTAGGATGGTAGAGGTAGGACAACGTTGTGATGAGCCATTTCATGAGAAAGAAGAAGGACGTCCTTACCCAGGACACTTTGGCAGAGCCCGGCCTAGGGGGGATCACCCACTGCAGATGGGATGATGGTTTTTGATGGATAGGACGTCGACTGAGGAAGCTGGACGTTTTCTGGAGCATGTGGCAGTGTGCTGGGATCATTTGGCATGTGTGGCAGCTTGCAGGAGCCCTAGAGGGGCCAACGTTCTGCTTCCTGGATGCTGAGCTTGCCCAAAAAGGGCCAACGTCCCCCTCAGAGGGGACTGACGTCTCCTTTTGAGCTCATATTGTGGCATTTTTAGAATTTAATGTGACAAACAGTGTAATATTGTTAGTCAGCCTTATCGGCTGTTTTAAATGACCTATTTTGTAAATAAAGGTCATTAGGATGATATAAAGAGAGGATGTTGCCTCTCATTTTTACATAACAGAACTCACTCTCTTGTGAGAGGATCATTTTTAGTCTTTGTCTTGGGATTTTTGCTCTTGGAAGTGAGGCACAACTCTTGTGGAGGATCATCTTTGGCATTTTTATGGTGTTTTCAATCATTGGAAGGTTTACAACTAGGGTTTGATAATCTCTTCATTGATTTGTAAGTGTATTTCTCATGCTAAAATTCTTAAATGGATGGTTGTAGGATAAATCTCTTGCATTTATTGTTACATTGTTATTATTTTGCTTAATCATTGAAACCCTAGGTAGCAAGCAGACAAGTAGGTCCTTGCTATATGTCCCGATGGTAGAAAACTTGTTTAGCCATTTGATTAAGGAGAATATAGCCTAGCCGTTGCTACACTAATTCCCCTTTTTCTAAGTTAGATTTTGAACATAAGTTGAAGAAAAAAGACGTCCTAGGCCTAATTGATTTTACACCTAGGGTTTTGACTCATAGGGTTTGAAAGGCCTTGCTCTTGCAACACTTTTCATCCCTAGATTTATGTTTTGAAGCTAGCCATTTTTTTCCAAGGATTTTTAAGGAAAGAGGGAGGAGCATGAGGCCTTACTTAAGCAACATCGGAATGATCCTCCTCCCCTTCGGGTTTTGACTCTATGGCCCTGCCATTTCAGCACCATAAAGCCTAACTTTCTTGTCCTTAGATTTAGATTCTCCTGAGACCTAGACTTTGCTTCTTGACTCCATAATACCCTAAGGAACTAGTCAAACTCTCCAACGTTGAGCTTCTTGTGCCAAAAAAACACTTTCAAACTTCCTAAATTTGAAACCCTAACTAACCCTAACGTCTCACTAACCCTAATTTGATGATGACGTCATGCCTAGTTTATGCTTTTGGTTGATTGAAAACATTGTGGCTTAGTCATCCAAGTGATAGACATTGAAGTGCTGATAATTTCCATTAGCCTATTTTGCAAAACATCCATCTCTTTATCTACCAAACTAACCCTAAAGAAGGATGACGTCACCTCTAGTGAGCTTGACGCAACAATCTTGTCTTGAATGAGGAATTTGATGACATTTTATGATAATTTAAAGATTGATTATATACATTGAATGTTATATCATTTCCAGTGTTTATTGACAAGTAATATTACAAGCCATAGTCATTTTTGCAATCATTGACTTCGTCAATAATTACTGCTATTTATGCTCATGTGTATTAAATGTTGATAGTCATTAGTTTATGAAGTACTGACCACTGTTGCACATTTTAGATTTATTGTTGCCTTGTCTCACAAATAGGTGCTTATTTTGTGGTTTATCTTCAACTTGACTATCCTCTTGGCGGTAATCTGTGAAAGGGAAAAATTACCTTGATCTTTTAACCCTTTCCCTTTCAAAACCCCAGATTGCCAGGGACGTCTCCCTTGGGTCTAGCCACCCTAAATAGAAAGAGCCCCCCATCGAGGTGACAGTGGTTGGGGAAGCTCTTGTTACACCAGTTTGATCCTTACCTTTCATCTTTTTGACCTAGACTACAAACTGAGAGATAACATTTTGGCGCTGTTGTCGAGGAACACTGAGTCAATATTCCTCAATGACAAAACCTTTGGTAAGCCTTGCCTCAAAGTCCTTTTCTTACAATCTTACCTGGTGACTCCACTACAACTTTTTCCCCCTATTATTTGATAGTTTCAAGAAAACTATCTGGCGACTCCACTAATGATGAAGCCAACAATGACTTCACAATGGGACCCAGGAAACTACAGACCTTTGGATATGAGTAAAATCCTGGGATATCACAGTAAAATGCCTCCTCTCTATGAGGATTTCCTCCCTCGTTTTGCTGGCATCAATGGAGAATGTCCCGAGTCTCACATGAGAAGATTTTGGGATTTCTTTCAATGCTTCCCTATCAGTGACGAGGCTGAAGATTTGGTGATGAAACTTTTCTCTGCCTCCCTGCATGGAAGGGCCAGAAGATGGTATGATAACCTTCGAGCTGCCATCATCACCTCTATGGACCTTTTTGAAGAAGTTTTCCTTGCAAAGTGGACCATGAAAATAGAAGATATACAATCATTGCTAAAAAATCTCGAAGGCATAAAACAAACAGAGTCTGATATTTTCATATCTTTCGGGGTTAGGTTCCAGAGATTGCTTTAACAGATTCCACAAAGCCATCATCCTGAAGACAACTACCTCGTTTACCTCTATACTTATGGACTTCAAGGACATTTGAGCTTCCTTCTAAATAAGAAGAATCCAAAAACACTTGCAGAAGCTCACAACATGGACATTCAAAAAGGAAAGAGTCTCTCCTTGACCAAGACCAATGCCATGGACACTCTCAACTTGATAAAACTAGTTTCCCTTGAAACGTTTGCCGAAGATCCACAAGAGAGAAGGGACCAAGTTTTCAACCAACAGAATGAGGACGTGATTAAGGAGCAAGAACCTAAGCAAGATGATGAAGTATCCACCTGTTCTCCTCCCACTGATGAAGTCATCCAAGAACTTGTTTCTCCTGTACAACAAAGTGAAGATGAGGTTAGTCGCTTTCCACTTCAAGATGCCAATGACATCGTGTATTCAGAAAATGAAGAAGAAAAGAAAGATTTGAATGAATTTGATGGCCCTTGTTGTGCGATCAAATATAAATAAGCAGTCCATGAGGATGAAACAATGACACATGCTGAAAACATTGAGCTCCTCGAAGTTCCTGTGTGACAAGAAATAGTAAGTTACCCTCCTCCCCTAGCCTTTGATAATGATTTACCTTGTGATGAAGTGGAGGAGGAGGAAGAGTCTTCAAATGTTTCAAACCCTGCATGCTATGACACAGATAGTGACACTGTTGATAACATTGATGAGTTCATACATGTTGGGAGACGTAGGTGTGATATAGTTGGTTATGACCTGGATCGCATCTATGACACTAAGAGTCATTTCCAGTTGTTTCCCTCACAATTTTCACAACAGATTACTTCTGACCAATGGCAACAAGGAGATGAGGTTTTCACTTGTACCTTTCAAAAAAAATTGGATGACCTAGCACTTCATTCTTCTGATGATTTTGAATCTTACCTTGATATTTTTGATGAGTACCCTTCTGAGCATTTTGATTTTTTTTATAAAGATGATTGCCAGCCACCATTGTGCTCAGATTTTAATACGAGTAAGAACATTGTTTTCCTAAAAAAGGTTTCTCATGACTTTTCACCTCAACCACCTGTTATTACTTTGTCGTGCTTTCCTATTAAAGGTGTAGTTGGGAAGTACCTTTTCTATGTTGAGTTTCCTCCTGGGCAAACCCTAGACTCCAAGGGTCGGTTGGGTGATGCTAGTTCCAATAATTTCTTCAAAATTCCCTTAATAGTTTGTCAGTCGTATACTAAATCTTTGTCAATCCCTTCCTTGAATTTAGAGTGTGAGGATGTCTTAGGTAACCAGTTTACATGCCCTTTGAGTCGGTTTTCTGAACCTTTTATTTTTCATGACCCTTTCTTGGATAGGATTGAGTACTTTTATCAGAGATGGACTTGGCAGGAATTTATCCCTCCCTCTCGCCTCCATGAGTTGGATTCTGACTTTTCTGATGATATGATATACATTGTAACTCATGACATTTTTGTGCTTAATTTATCACTGTTCTAGTTTATGATGAAGCACAAAGGCAGGTATTTTGGGACATTGTTGGATTGGCTTCATTGGTTGTTTGACTACACCAACACGTAGCCAACAGGTAAGTACAAGTGAGTGTTTTACTTTCTACTTGCATCCATGATTACTTTATATATACATGTATTGTTTTGTGCGGTGGCAATACCACCCCACCTTTTTTCACTGATGCTTTCTTGTCAAGTGTGAGAAGGTCTACAGGTTTATGCCAGAGATTGTTGAGGTTCTCATGCACTCTACAATTAGCACATGTCCCCGAGTTGGAGCCAGATGTTATCCTTGATATCTAGGGATAACTAGGAGATCATGTCTCGAACTCCACAGGTCCTAGACATGAAGTACCGAGAGTAGGATTGACCTGAGCATGCCCCTGGAGGGCCCATCTTTCTTCTTCTTCACCAGATTTGTCCTGTCACCAACAATAACTTCCATCACCATTGGTTTGGACTTGCATCGGAGACGAGTCTTGCTACATTAGGTAATTGGTCCAAAGTATCATGGTATGTGTCATGTTTGATCGTTATAACCTTTTTATATATGCATTAGGTTCCTTTCATTTCTGATGACTGCTTGGATCTTACACTAATCCACTTGACCATTATTGGGGTGATTGATGGGGTGACTTAGAAAGCTTGTATTCATGAGTTTTGGTTAGCCACCAAAGGGGATTTGCAGAGCCATCATCTGCTCCCACCATTCTATCATTTTACATCTTATCTCCCACACATCCTTCCCATTCCCCTAGTCCGGTCATTAGGATGACCTTTGGGGTTACACTTTGTCTTGTGGGAAGAAGGGGCTAAAGGCCCAGGGGGTAAAATCATCTGGTAAAAGATAAAATCCATAAGAAATGAAACCTAGAGATGCTTCACCCAGGGCTCCCCGAGAAGGCAATAAAAGGCCTCTCGATGAGAAAGTAAAGGGACCCTAAGAAAATTAATAAAACAAGACCTAACCAAGGGGATGGGAGGTCTCATCACGATCCGACCCATTATGTTCATAGGTATCCAATAGTATGACATTGCCAATATCTGGTCACCATGCTAGGGAAGTGACCTTTGGTTGCATGGCCAAGGGAAAGGGGGTCTCATCACGAGCCAACCTTATCATCTCTGTGAAGATACCAGTGGGTAACACTGTCAGCTCTGGTCACCATGCCTACGTAGTGTCCTCTGGTCAGACCTTGAAGTAAAAAATAAAGAAAATCAATAAAAGAAAATAAATGAAATAAAGGGGCTTGGAAAGACTGCATCCATGATACGTACAACTCACCTTCTACAAAGGTGCCCATAGACAACAACTTCCCTTGGTATTACTGTGACTAGACAACCCTAGACCATATCACCTCATAAAACATGGCTTGAATGATCTTCTAAGGAAACTTTCCTTCTCTTGTGGGTATTAGCCCAATAGGTTATTATGTTGGTTTTCTTCAGCTTTGTATAAGAGATCTGTGTAATGTCTTTGAGCTTTTACATGATGTGCTAGGGATTTCATGCATGTATTTGATAAATTTAATGATGAAATATGATTGAAATTTCTATGATCTCGAGGACTGATGATCCCAAGGAGGGCGTAGTCTTTGATGTGTAGGACCATACCCGGTGGACAAGTACGAGTGGACTAGTACACATGGGGATATGATTAGTTCGGACCTCCATGGGGCTGAAGAGCGCATCATATGGTTGTTGGGATGGAAGAGGCAGGACAAGTTTGTGATGAGCCATTGCATGAGAAAGAAGAAGGACATCCTTACCCAGGACACTTTGGCAGAGCCCGGCCTAGGGGGGATCACCCACTGCAGATGGGACGATGGTTTTTGATGGACAAGATGTCACCTGAGGCAGTTGGACATTTTCTGGAGCATGTGGCAGTGTGTTGGGATCATTTGGCACGTGTGGCATCTTGTAGGAGCCCTAGAGGGGCCAATGTTCTACTTCCTGGATATTGAGCTTGCCCAAAAAGGGCCAACGTCCCCCACAGAGGGGCCTGACATCTCCTTTTGAGCTCATATTGTGGAATTTTTAGCATTTAATGTGACAAACAGTGTAATATTGTTAGCCAGCCTTGTCGGCTGTTTTAAATGACCTATTTTGTAATTAAAGGTCATTAGGATGATATAAAGAGAGGACGTAGCCTCTCATTTTTGCATAACAAAACTCAGTCTCTTGTGAGAGGATCATTTTTAGTCTTTGTCTTGGGATTTTTGCTCTTGGAAGTGAGGTGCAACTCTTGTGGAGGATCATCTTTGGCATTTTTATGGTGTTTTCTATCATTGGAAGGTTTACAACTAGGGTTTGATAAGCTCTTCATTGATTTGTAAGTGTATTTCTCATGCAAAACTTATTAAATGAATGGTTGTAGGATAAATCTCTTGCATTTATTGTTACATTGTTATTATTTTTCTTAATCATTGAAACCCTAGGTAGCAAGCACACAAGTAGGTCCTTTCTATATGTCCCCATGGTAGAAAAATTGTTTAGCCATTTGATTAAGGAGAATATAGCCTAGCCGTTGCTACACTAATTCCCCTTTTTCTGAGTTAGCTTTTGAACATAAGTTAAAGAAAGAATACGTCCTAGGCTTAATTGATTTTACACCTAGGGTTTTGACTGTTAGTGTTTGAAAGGCCTTGCTCTTGCAACACTTTTCATCCCTAGATTTATGCTTTGAAGCTATTCATTTTTTGCCAAGGAGTTTTAAGGAAAGAGGGTGGAGCATGAGGCCTTGCTTAAGCAACACTAGAATGAGCCTCCTCCCCTTAGGGTTTTGACTGTATGGCCCTGCCATTGTAGCACCATAAAGCCTAACTTTCTTGTCCTTAGATTTAGATTCTCCCAAGACCTAGAATTTGCTTCTTGACTCCATAATACCCTAAGTCACTAGTATAACTCTCCAAAGTTGAGCTTCTTGTGCCAAAAAAACACTTTCAAACTTCCTAAATTTGAAACCCTATCTAACCCTAACGTCTCACTAACCCTAATTTGATGATGATGTCATGCCTAGTTTAAGCTTTTGGTTGATTGAAAACATTGTGGCTTAGTCATCCAAGTGATAGACATTGAAGTGTTGATAATTTCAATTAGCCTATTTTGCAAAACATCCATCTCTTTGTCTACCAAACTAACCCTAAAGAAGGCTGACGTCACCTCTAGTGAGCTTGACGCAGCAGTCTTGTCTTGAATGAGCAATTTGATGACATTTTATGATAATTTAAAGATTGATTATATACATTGAATGTTATATCATTTCCAGTGTTTATTGACATGTAATATTACAAGCCATAGTCATTTTTGCAATCATTGACTTTGTCAATAATTACTGCTATTTATGCTCATGTCTATTAAATGTTGATAGTCATTAGTTTATGAAGTACTGACCACTGTTGCACATTTTAGCTTTATTGTTGCCTTGTCTCGCAAACAGGTGCTTATTTTGTGGTTTATCTTCATCTTGACTATCCTCTTGGCAGTAATCTGTGAAAGGGAAAACTTGCCTTGATATTTTAACCCTTTCCCTTTCAAAACCCCAGATTGCGAGGGACGTCTCCCTTGGGTCTAGCTACCCTAAATAGAAAGAGCCTCCCATCGAGGCGACATTGGGTGGGGAAGCTCCTGTTACGCTAGTTTGATCCTTACCTTTCATATTTTTGACATAGACTACAAACTGAGCGATAACAGTGATCTTTTTGAGCTCTCTATAATCTGGACACATAGGCCATGAGCTATCTTTCTTGAATACCATTACCACTAGTGCGGAGTAAGAACTATAGCTAGGTATAATAATGCCATCCTCTAACATTTCTTCAACCATGCGCTCAATTTCACTCTTATGTATCATAAGGGTATCTTTATGTCCTGATGTTAGGAGGAACACTCCCAGGAATTAGGTCATGATCATGATTTCAAGTGGGTGAAAGGCCTTTGGGAATATCTTCAAATACTTTGGAATTCTTATCAATGATCCCTTGGAGATCTTGAGGAATATATGGCTTAGATGTTTGAAAATCTAGTGAGCATAGTTGTGCAATAACGCCTTGATGCCCCTTTTTCAATAATTTTGTCATGCCATTAGAGCTTATCGCCTTATCGGGTTTCCCTGTGATACCTCTTAACTCAATTTCTTTTTCTTCCAATGAAAATTTCATGAAAAGTTCTTGAAAATTAAAAGCCATTATTCCTAATGATTGTAACCTTTGGATTCCTAGTACAACATCAACACCACCCATGGGTATGGTAATCATTGGAATATTCATTACATATTCCCCCATAGTAAGATTGATCTTATTGAATTTTCCTGAGCAATTGATAGTTCCTCCATCTGCAATAATTACTTGAAACTATTGTGCTGGATATACAAATAAATTGAGATCTTTGGATAATTTATAGTGAACGAAATTATGAGTACCGCCATAATCAATTAGGACTATTACCTTTTTCTTTTTGATGTATCCTTCGACCTTGAGGGTTTAACGAGTGCTAATTCCAGCCAATGCATTACACGATATCGTGAGAGTCAACTCCTCAAACAAAATTGATTCTACGTTTTCATCTTGAGATGGTTCTTGTTCTTGTTCTTCTTCCTCTTCACAATCTATCTAGAATATTTTCTTCTCACCACAATTATGTCCCTTACTATACTTGCTATCACAATTAAAGAATAAACCTTTTTATTTTCTTTTCTCCAATTATTGAGGTGTCAACCTTGTGGGTTGAGGTGTTTTAGAAGAAGGCGAATTATTCTCTCTATAGATGTTGGGATTGGTCCTTCTAGTAGCCATAGCCATATTTTTACTTTCAACATTTCTTGCCACCTTAAATGCATTCTGCAATGATTTGGGTTCCCAAAGGTGAACCTCATGTTGAATGCTATCGTTTAAAGCTCCTATGAATACATCAATCAACTACTCATCTAGAATATTTGTTACCTTTATATTCAATCTTTGGAAGTTCTCAATGTGCTTTGTAACTGAACCCTTTTTCTTGAGATTTATCAATTGGCTAAAGAAGGTATTTCTCCTTGTATCCTCATATTGTGCTATCATTTCTTCCATGAAAATTGTCCAAGTGATGAGGTATTTGCGAGAAAAAATCCATTGATACCATACAAATTGATTGGGTTCTAAATATAAATAAGAAATTCGTACCTTTTGTGTATGTGGCACATTATGTAGATCAAAGAATTTGTCCATCTGAAGTATCCATGTGATTGGGTCCTTCCCATCAAACTTCCTCATATTGAACTTAGGAATGTGGTTGGTCTTCAACCCAAAGTTGGAATTTCTCCATTCTTGATTCACCTTCCTTGTGTCCTCATCATGAATTTCATGGGATACATTTTCACTTTCAAGTGTCCTCTCTATTATGAAAATTTTCAATCCTTCCATGATCTCCCCTTTTAAACCCTCCATCATATCTTGTAGTTCATCTTTTGTTACTGTCTTCTTTTGTAAATCATTTATGTCCCTACACATTTCTTCACCTTCATCAAGAGTCCATGTAGGATTATCTATAGGATTATTTGGTGTAGACGTTCCCTTTTTGGGTGGCATGTTGGCCAAGTATCACTTTTGAACCTTGATTTTGAGGTGGTTCTGCTAGACAATATTTCTTCTACTGTATCTCCAACGTTTTTGCCCTTCTAGGTATGGAACTTTATTTTTTGTATTGCTCTAATATTTCTTCTTTGCAATGCCATAGGTATGATCAAAATTGGGTATGCCATGTGGAATTTACAGTAACTTCCCCACAACTTGTTGCTTTTTGGCATTTCTGGGATATGTCACTTGTATAGCATGCCCCACACAAAATAATTGATATAAAATTCTGAAACTTGTACCAGAAATACTACGGAATGTCCACTATCAAATGAAACTAGTCTCACTCAATTTGGATATTCTAGCAAGAATTTATGACTATTTTACCTGGAACACCTTCTTGATACTAGTCAATAGGACTAGTCAAATACCCTATCTTCCACAAGGTATATCTACAAATGTAAGACAACCCAGAAGCTGAAATGTTTACCACATATACATTACTAATTTCTATGAATACACACTAGATTTTGGTTTCTGAAATGTTACAAATTTTTTTTTATAGTGAACATTCCGCAATGACTTAGTTCAGGATGATTCCAGAACCCTATCTTTCACAGGTTGTATCTCTGAAATTATAAGGCCTCGGGAGCTTAAATTTTAACCCAACGTACCTTGATCTATGTAATAAATATCCTCCAAGTCGTTCCTTCTAAAAAATTGTAAAAAAAGGTTATAGGGAAAATCCCAAGGTGTCTCAGATGTAGCAACGAAACCCCAAGACCTTGAGCTCTGATACCATATGTTAAGAACCAAATATCAATATAGAATAGAAAAACCTCAGAATAAGTACTCAAGGCCTTGAAAAAGAGATAAATTCAGATAATAAGCCTCTTCGAGGGGGAAACCTCCTTATGCCCACATAAATGTAATGTAATATACCTAAACAATTGTCTGAAAAAAAATAAAATTTGTTTGTATAAATATCCTTGAATAGTTTGAGATTCAAGCAAGTAAGTTTTATGTTATAAAGCTTGAGCTTGAAAGTTTGCAAGAGTCCTTACTGTTGTCGACTGTCATTACCATTCAACTTAAATTTTTCTGATCGATGATAAGTGTTTACTCCTCATTTCAATGTTTATTTCAATTCCTGTAATTATAATTAATTTCCTATCTGTTTGTACCTATAACCATTACCACAGTCTTAACAACACAAATCCTTATACGTTAGACCCTACAAATAAACCATTCCCATATGTTTACAATACAAACGAATTTGGGGGTTGATGGCCTAGGCCTCATGCGTTAGTCCATACACATAATCATATGATGAAAACGACCAAACAAACCTAGGTAGAAGTAGAGTATTAGTCTATACTCCTCTGCGAAAAGTTTAAATATAAACAAACCCCTATAGTTTTTTTTTTTTAATATATGGATACAGGATAGTGGTTAGGTAAGGCCTTCCGGTTAAACTTAGAGTACGAATATTTCATAATCCTTCGATCATATTCAAATTCACCTGCACTGTTCGATTACAAGTATTGGGTCTCGTGCTTATTCCATATGCCCATTGGCAGTGACCATGGGCCTAATCAAAATTCCTTTCACATTTTGGCATTTCGACATTTCGGCAAGTTGCAATTCCTGAAATGGAGCCAGATCAACGGTCCACAAAAATTCATAATCTGATCCCTTATTTTCTTAATCGAACGGATGACGGGGTTTCGACGTTTTTCCCTTCGAGTCATTGTGACTCCAACATTATAAAATTCATGATCATAAAATCTTCGAAGTGATCAGATGGTTCACATAACCCACTGATATGGACGGTTGACAAGATTTTAGAGTTTTTCCTTTCGATTTTTCGAGAGTCACAATAGTCCCTTTCGGAATTTTGGAGTTCTAGACTTCATGATAGTGGAGTTTCTGCTTTCTATGTAAAACCATGAAATAGAAAGTTTTGATGTGACGTAAACCTGCTAATGCAACATGTCGATTGACACGTGTCGAATAGCTTCCATGTGTCACTCTGATTCGTGACTTACATGTTCCTAAAATTTTGAATCATCTTGACACTTGTCATTTCCTGATTGTGCCATGTGTCCTTAGCTGACGTGGTTTGTTGATGTGTCTATTTAGGATTTCGAGGTTCGTTACTTCAAAGGTTAAATTTCCTTTGATCTTTGATTTCTCGGTCTGTGAAACTCTGAAATGGGGTCTTTGACATGCTCCGATCTTTCACATTTCGCGATTTCATCATTCTCGTCATAAGTGTCCTTGACACCTCCAATTCCCGGTATCCGAAACTACGAAATGGAGATTAAGTCGTGGTTTCACATTTTGCGATTTTATCATTCTCGTCATGAGTGTCCTTGACACCTCCAACTCCTCGTATCCAAAAAATATGAAATGGAGACTAAGTCGTGGTTCCGCATTTCACAATTTTATCATTCTCATCGTCAGTGTCCTTGACACCTTCAACTCCCGGTATCCGTAACTCCGAAATGGATATTAATTCGTGGTTATGCATTTTGCGATTTTATCATTCTTGTCATGAGTGTCCTTGGCACCTTCAACTCCTGGTATCCGAAACTCTAAAAAGAATATTAAGTCGTGGTTTTGGTACCGTTGATTACGGGTAACCCATTTTGGTGATGGAAAATTCTATTGTTAGAAGTAAAACACTATATGGGATGTTGATTTTTTTCAATTCCGCATGAGATGTGCAATACTATTTTTAAAAGAATTACAGGGTTTCCCTTCTGCCTACTTGCAATGGCATACTGGTTATTTTATTGGTTTAATATACTAGCGCCATATTGGCTTCTTCCTCGAAAGGATTTTGAAAAGGAAAAAAATACTCGACTATTGCCAGCTATATGTGCATCTTGTTTATAGTTCACTCCAAATTGCATGATGGTATATGAATTCAATTTGCACTTATTGTACTTGTGTTAAAGACATTCCTTTTGAACTTTTAGGTGTTTGTGTTGTTATTTACATAGTTAGGAATTTACTCCAGGGTATGTTTTATGTTTTGGGATGCCCCTTCTTCCTTGGGCCTTCGAACCTCTCGTGATTAGTTCTGGTAATTAAACTGTGTTAATTCGATTCACTCCAATAATTTTCCAACATTTCAACTTATAACTTTTCATTAAACACCGGTTGATATAAATATGTGTAAATGTTGTAGATGGTCTATAATAATTCTTGGTATTTGCAAGGTCACTTCCATACTTTAAATATACATATATATATATATATATATATATATCTTAGACAATTGCGATTAGGGCTATCTCCAAAAAAAAATCATGACTGTTCAGTTGGTACATGGAAGAAATCTTAGTTAATTACTCTACTACTATGCCTACC
>ML778658.1:22320-42221 GCA_009831015.1 Picea engelmannii | reverse complement strand
CATCATCAAAGTCCACTTTTACAGAACTTAGTTGATTAGTAACTGTATTAAATTCATTTAAATGATCTGCAACAGACCCACCTTCTGACATCTTCATATTAAATAATCTCTTCATTAGAAATACCTTATTCGATGCCGAGGGTGTTTCATACAATTTGGCCAGTGCATCCATCAAATCCTTTGTTGTCTTTTCTTTCGAAATATTGAAAGCCACCGACGCTGCCAGACTCAGTTGTATCGTTCCTAGAGCCTTTCTGTCAAGAATCTCCCATTCTCTGTCCTTCATGGTCACCGACTTCTTTTCTACTCCACTCAATGGTAGGAATAGATCCTTCTGATATAAATAGTCTTCCATCTGCATCTTCCATAACTGGTAGTTTTGGCCGTTAAATTTTTTGACCCTAAACTTTCCATCTTCCGACATTGCTCCCACTCGAACAAGGAACCCTCTTTTCCTGCGAGTTACCTTACGCTCTAATACCAATTGTTAGAAAAGAGGACCGCGGAGCAATAGAATAAAACAAATGCAAAAAAAAAAACACAGAAGACACACAATACAAGAGAGACACATATTTACATGGTTCACCTAGTGTGGGCTACGTCCACCAGAGAAATTTCCAGGTCCTTCCTTTATTATTATCCAGCAAATGAAGGGATACAACCTACAGTAAAACCCATTGTAACTTCCTCTTCTTTCTCTCACAGTCTCCTCTCTTAGAATACAATATTCACCCTCGTATATAGCCGCAATACATTTCCCTCATAAAAGAGGGTTGCCTTCTAGGGCAAAAAACCCTAACATAATGTCTACCGTTAGATCTGCGACCTTATAATGAACGGTCCAGATTTACAATGAAATTACAATATACTTTTATAAGGAAATTTTTACTTCGGGGGCTTCACCCCCGAATCCTCGTTGGGGGGCCGCTTGCCCGCAGACCCCCCAACCGGGGGGATGGACCCCGCAAAGGGGGTACCCCCCCTCTGTACTCCCCCACATGGAAGAGTGTACATACTTCTGGGGTGTAAATACTTCATGGGGTATAGACACAACTGAAAGCAAAGGACCTCTGCATCAGGAAGATAATCAGGCTCCACAACCAACAATAGACTCATTTGGTAGGGTGCTTTTGAGATAGGGGTTGATCCGGGTAGTAGGTCTATGGAGAAATCTATTTCCCTTCTAGGATTTAATTCTAGTATCTCATCCACAAACATGTCTCTGAATTCACGTAGGACAACAAAGTCTTCTAACTTGGCCTTATCTTTTTTTTCTAATATATTCGTCACTTGGATGGCATAAACTTGGCATCCCTTTCTAATAAATTTCTTGAGTTGCATCGCTGAAACTTGTCTGACTGATATAGGTTTTGGTATGCCCTGGGATTTTCTAATAGTTCCAAAATCATCTTTATAGCTAAGCATCTTTGTATAATAGTCTAGTACTGCTTTGTGTTGTTCCAACCAATCCATCCTGATAATCATATCATAAGATCCTAGTGGTAGGATGTTCATATTGGTCCTTATCTTTTGACCATCTAAGTTGAACTCAAGATCAAAAATAAAGTCAACTACTTTCCTTTTAGTACCTATTTCTAGTTGTACAAGCCATCATTTTGCATGCTTCAGTTTCTTAAGTTTATTCGACTCTACTACATTAGAAGTAATATAACTTAACGTAGCTCCAGGGTCAATTAAAATAGAAATTCGAGTGTCATTGATTTTACCTTCAATTTCTACCATCAAGGACTGGTGATCAACTTGTCGACCATATATGGATGCATTTATCTGATGCAGACTTCTGCTCATGTCTCCCACTATCAAGGCTTCTTGCAAATTGTGAACAACAATTATGTTTGTTGAAATGAAACATGGACATTTCCTCCTTAGATGAGGCTCTCCACACTCCCAATACTTTAATGTCTCGCGGGAGTTGTCCCCAAACTTCTTCATTCCCAATTTTGCCGGTTTACTGCTAGCTTGTGTATTCAAATGATTGGAGTGAAAATACTTCTTTGGGAAACTTTTTTCTACATTCTGATAAGGATTTGGCTGGTATCCCTTCTTTCGCTGGTTCATTTGATCTTGCTTCTTATCCTTCCAGACCTTGGGAAACTCTACTCACTATTTATATTGGTCATAGTACATTCGTGCTTTCATGAATACCTCTCTCAATGATTTGGGGTTTTCAAACTCAATTCTATCCGTGTAGGACTGTGGTAAACAACTTAAGAATCACTGGATTTTTACCTTATCCTCCTATATGTATGGTACAAACCTTAGTAGTTCCAGAAATTTATTTATAAGGTCCTCCATTGTCATCTGTCCGAGTCATAACTCGTAAAATTGTTTCGTCTTCCTTTCATAATAGCTTTCAAAAAGGTATTGTTTCTTTAAATACTTATTAAAGTCGGACCATTCCAATTGTTTCTCCTTTAGGCCCTTCGCCAATTTAAGGTCTTGCCACCAAATGTTGGCCTTCCCCTTCAAATTGTAGATGGCCATTCTGACCTTCATGTTGCTGGAATAGTTGTAGTTCTAGAAGTATTTTTTAATGTCCAACAACCATGCCTCAACTTATTCTCATGTCCTAAATTCTCCATCAAAGGTAGATGGATTAATCTTTTTAAATTATCCTTCAAGGTGGTCTACTTGTTTTCTTTTTCTATCTGGTATAGTTTTGTCTTCAACTGAAGGTGTCCCTTTAGATGAACTGTCTCCTTTTTTGTTTCCAGACAAGAATTCTTGGAGGCCCTTTTGCTGACCTCTTCATCATGGTTATTATCTTTTGGGCTTTTCTTTGTTACTATACTATGCAGTAGAACTTCATTTATCTCTTCCTGTTCATGCTGTGATTTCTTCAATTTCTCATTGTCGGCCTTAAAAACCTGTAGTTCAACAATAAGATTCCTCATTGTTTCCAACACCTCGATGGGTGAGCTTCCATCATTGTTCTGTCTTGGATATCCAGGACGTCCTTGCTGTGGATTTCCTTCTATCCTGATTTTTGTAAACTCCTGAGCAACCATAATTTACAAAAACAGAAAGGGCTTTCTGTTTGTAACCATAAGATTTATTAGTTTTACATAAATCATAATAAATACTAAGAAGCTAATGTGGCCCTGTTCAGGCCCAGTGTTTTAGATTTTTCTCTGATACCATATGTAATATACCTCAAAAACTGTCTGAAAAAAAAAAATTGTTTGTATAAATATCCTTGAATAGTTCGAGATTTAAGCAAGTAAGATTTCTGTGATAAAGATTGAGTCTGAAAGTTTGCAAGAGTCCTTACTATAGTTGACTATCATTACCATTCATATTAAAGTTTTATGATCGACGATAATTGTTTACTCCTCATTTCAATGTTTATTTCAACTCCTGTAATTATAATTATTTTCCTATATGTTTGTACCTATAACCATTACCACAGTCTTAACAACACAAACGACTTTGGGATTTTATGGAAAACTCCTTATGCGTTAGACCCTACAAATAACGCATTACCATATGTTTAAAATACAAATGACTTTGGGGGTTGATGGCCTAGGCCTCATGCGTTAGTTGATACACATCATCATACAATGAAAATGACCAAACAAACTTAGGTAAAAGTAGAGTATTAGTCTATAATCCTCTGCGAAAAGTTTAAATATAAACAGACCCCTATAGTTTTTTTTTTAAATATCCAGATACAGGATAGTGGTTAGTTAAGGCCTTCCAGTTAAACTCAAAGTACACATATTTCATAATCCTCCGATCATATTCAAATTCATCTGCACCTTTGGATTACAAGTACTGGGTCTTGCGCTTATTCCATATGCCCATTGGTTGTGACCATGGGCCTAATCGAAATGCCTTTCACATTTTTCCATTTTGGCATTTTGGCAAGTTGCAATCGTCGAAATGGAGCCAGATCAACAGTCCACAAAAATTCATAATATGATCCCTTCTTTTCTTAATCGAATGACTGACGGGGTTTCAGTGTTTTTCCCTTCGAGTCATCGTCACACCAACATTATAAAATTCATGATCACAAAATCTTCGAAGTGATCGGATGGTTCACATAACCCATTGAGATGGATTGTTGAAGAGATTTTGGAGTTTTTCATTTTGGGTTTTCAAGACTCACAATAGTCCCTTTCGACATTTCGAAGTTCTAGACTTAATGATGGTGGAGTTTTTGCTTGGTATGTAAAACCCCGAAATAGAAAGTTTCAATGTGACGTAAACCTGCTGACGCCACACGTGGATTGAAACGTGTCGAATAGTTTCCACATGTCACTCTGATTCGTGAATTACATGTGCCTGAAATGTTGAATCAGCTTGACACTTGTCGTTGCCTGATTATGCCACGTGTCCTTAGATGACGTGGTTTGTTGATGTGTCTGTTAGAGATTTCGAGGTTTGTTACTTAAAAAGTTAAAGTTCCTTTGATCTTTGATTTCCTGGTCTGTGAAACTCCGAAATGGAGTCTTTGACATGATATGATCTTTTGCATTTTGCGATTTCATCATTCTTGTCGTGAGTGTCCTTGACATCTCCAACTCTCGGTATCCAAAACTCTAAAATGGAGATTAAGTCATGGTTTCACATTTCGTGATTTTATCATTTGCATCGCGAGTGTCCTTGACACCTCCAACTCTCGGTATCTGAAAACTCCAAAATGGAGATTAAGTCATGGTTTCGCATTTCATGATTTTATCATTCTCATGATCAGTGTCCTTGACACCTCCAACTCCCAGTATCCAAAACTCCAAAATGGAGATTAAGTCATGGTTTCACATTTTGCAATTTTATCATTCTTGTCGTGAGTGTCCTTGGCACCTCCAACTCCTGGTATCCGAAACTCCGAAATGGAGATTAAGTCGTGGTTTTTGTACCATTGATTAAGGGTAACCAATTTTCGTGATGGAAAATTCTATTGTTGGAAGTAAAACACTGTATGGGATGTTCATTTGTTTCAATTCTGAACGAGATATGTAATACTATTTTTAAAAGAATTACAGGGTTTCCCTTCCACCTACTTGTAATGGCATATTGGTTATTTTATTGGTTTAATATACTAGCACCATATTGGCTTCTTCCTCAAAAGGATTTTGAAAAGGAAAAAAATACTCGGCTATTGCCGGCTATATGTGCATCTTGTTTATAGTTGACTCCAGATCACATGATGGTATATGAATTCAATTTTCACTTATTGTACTTGTGTTAAAGACTTTGCTTTTGAACTTTTAGGTGATTGCATTGTTATTTACATAGATAGGAATTTACTCCGTGGTATGTTTTAAGTTTCAGGATGTCCCTTCTTCCTTGGGCCTTTGCACCTCTCATGATTAGTTCTGGTAATTAAACCGTGTTAATTCGATTCACTCCAATAATTTTACAACATTTCAACCTATAACTTTTCATTAAACAATGGTTGATATAAAGATGTGTAAATGTTGTAGATGGTCTATAATAATGCTTGGTATTTGTAAGGTCACTTCCGTACTTTAAATATACATATATATATCTTAGACACTTGCGATTAGGGCTATCTCCAAAAAAAAATCATGATTGTTCAGCTGGTACATGGAATAAATCTTAGTTAATTACGCTGCTGTGGTGCGTGCCTTTATATATCAGAAATATCCATATATATATNCACACACACACACACACACTATGTAGTTTTCCATTTGCATTCAATATGTTGGTAAACTCAAATCTACATCACAATTTAGTTGTGGGGTTTTCAACCACAATGCTTTATCTTACTACAATAGTAATCCAAACCACAACACAAATCTTCTTTAAGAATTGATTAGTCATATCCTTCCAGCTAGTATACTTTCAGGAACTAGTATTCATAACAGTAATGAGATGCAGCAAAGATAATCCATTCCGAGCTAGTAGAGAGACATTCTAGCAATTCCTAAGTTTGCAATAGGATGCATTCAATATTTCATCCTTAATATTATTTCTAACAAATACATTCTATCAAGTATGTAACCATTTAACATTCAGCCAGAGAAGGGACAGAAATAACATATCTGAAATAATACGTGGAAAGATAAAGGGAACAACCACGTTCCTCCCAACCATAGAACAGGGAAGCCAAACTACTTGGCCGATTCACCCCCTAGCCTGACCATGAATCCATGAGGGCGAACTCGGAAAAGCTTCTCTTCATATATGTCCTACAACTCCAACAGTTTTCCCTTTCCTCACACTCAAGCAGTGTTCATAACAGCAAGTAAATGAAAAGTCACCTTTCCCAACATACTTGGTAGTGCCCTACCTCCTCTCATATGCTATTTATCATTTGCCTAGGTCTTTTCCCTCCATTGGGAATTTTTGCAGCTTTCTAAATCCCTGATTTTCAGGGGCTGCCAATGGCCAAATCACTGATTTTTCACTTGTAATAATCATCCCAAAGGTAGTTCCAACATGTTCCCCACTCATGGAGTCATGGTCAGCTAACTTTAACATGGTTGTTCCATAAGTTGATGTAGGAGAATTTCTCCACGTTGGTCAGCCAGCCAGCCAGCCGTGTCAACGCATGCATTCAAGGATGAAGAGAGGCACAACCCTCATCTTCAATTTTGAATTTGAATGTAATTAATGTTGTAGGTTGATGAGCCATGGAGCCATGCCCTTTTGCAGGCATTAGAGTAGGTAGGCCTTTAATGTTTGTAAGAATAAGATCTAGATCAGATTTGTGGACTAGACAACCCATTGAAGGTAATTGAATAGGGTAGGTAGATTGGAGGGAAGAGCTCGAAGAGCCCCCTCATATAAAAGATCAATTTCAATCTCATTTTGAGAGGAGTTGGTTGAGAGAAAGAATAGTAGAGTGTCTGCTAGTAGAGAGCAGAAGAGAAGGAGACGAGACCTTGTTACAGGCCATGCTCAGGAACACCTTGTACAAACAGACATTTGCCATTTAATATAAACAACATTTTTTCCTGCATATTTTTGTATTAAATGAATGTCTGTGATTGTTCTTTTATGCTGTGAATGTATGTTATGTTTATGCTTTTGGAGGAGTTGTTTTGACTTCAAGTTTGAGAGGTCTTTGAGGAACACCAGGAGGGTGTAACAAAACGCTACAGGTTCTGATATCCGTGCACAGAGGGTGCATTTCTGAACTCTGGGGAGTCAGAGAGAGGTGTTCTAGGTGGGAATAGAAGTTTAAATCAATAACTCTGAGAAATACCTATGAGGTTGTTGAATACCTCAGGAGGGAAGGCTATGTATGAAGAAACACAGTTGCATACATAATCTCTGAGGAGTTCTGTGAAGCTCTGCTAGGTGGGAATTGAGCACATGCATAGTGATGCATTGAGAATAACTCTGTTGTGAGTTCAGACAGGAGAACCAGAATCACTAAGGATTCTGATACCTCTGCCAGGAAGGCATTGAGCAGGTACAAAGGATGCACAGAAGAGGACAAAACTATTGGACATCCTGTAAGAAAATACTCTTCCAGGTGGGCATTGAGTAGCTATCCAGATAGGCACCTTGTGAAGGATAGCCATGAGGGCATCCCAATTCTCCATTTGAGGGAGAAAGGAAAAAGGATGAGTTTCCTTGGAGGTCGAAGCTACTGGAAAGCTCACGAGGAATAGTGCTTTATGTGCATAGAGACCCTGTAGAGGCATAGGAGTTGAAGAATCCTTCAAGGGTTCAAAGATAAAAGCTCAGGAGGCGTAGTTCTTTAGGTGCATGAAGTCGTAGTTGCAAGGTGTGCAGAGGACACAAAACTCTTTGACGAGTTCAGAGTGCTAAAATCTCAAGAGGGATGGTGTCTTTGAGAGCGCAAGCGAGGACTCGGATTCGTGGGTCTCGTAGAGGAAAGGAAAAGGTTGAGGCCTTTGGACAATTGAAATTCTTCCAAGGCTAGGAAGAAAGCACCAAAACTATGGAGGAGTCACAGTTTCCGTCGGATCTGTCGAAAGGATCTAGACCATTGAGAGTTTCACATCCAAGGAGTAGTAGGAGGAGCGCACAAGGAGGATGGATCTGGACCGTCGGATTTTGATCCAAATACCCATCAATTTTTGGATATGACAGGAGCTGCGAGGGGTTTAAAGCCTTCATGAACAGGGAGACGAAAGTCCGAAAAGAGTTGGCTTATCGAGATTTCGGAAATTGGAATATTAGACGTCTTGAGGACAGGAGATCGGGAATCTCCAGGGTGAAAACCCCGAAATAGATCTGAGGCGTCCATTGGTTGGGACACGTGGCGGAGATCGAGAGCATCGACATTTCAGAGTTCGAAATTTCAGGGATTAATAGGGCCAATACATTTCATCATTTCATTTCATGAAATCGTGAAATGGATGTGGACCGTCCATCTTGAGGGGATGTATGGCGGAAATCCGAGAATTCGAAAAAAAATCCCAAAAAGGGAGAGTCCATCGGCATATTGGGAATCCTGAGGACAAGAAACACGTGCATTTCAGAAATGTAAAGTCCAAAACCCCGACAAGGTATAAAGTTTCATTGTGGGGCCAGCTGATGTCATATCGAAAAATTGGGATTCGAAGGATCAGGATTCCTGAGGACAAATGCGTTTCGGAATTTGAGAGCCTGAAACCTGGAAAGGGACTGCGATCATGTAAGGGGAGGTCATATGGACCAAAAGTCTAGCCCAGGGGGTTAACTGAAGTTAAATCCATTTCTTCAAATCGAGATATCAGAGATCGGGAGATCGAGAGAACATGGGTTCTCCTGACATCAGGAATTAGGAAACCCCAAAGCCCAAAATCACATTTCTTATGGGGAAAATGTTCACAATCGCATTTGGGCAGTGAAGGAAAAGGAAGGACCCATGGATCGGGTTGTAACAGAGATTCCAGTGGGAATTGAAAGAGCTAATTCAGCTCAGGAACTTGACAGAACGATCCTGTGAGAAGACGTAGTCGGTGTCTGCGTCAGGTTGGGTATCAGAGCCAGAACTCTGTTTGTATATTTCAAGCAAAGGGAGAAGACAAAAGGAGACAGGGTTGCTGAAGACTCTGTGGTGATTGTTCATAGGTAGGCAACAATCGAGAAGATAGTCAGTAGGACTGTAGGAAGATGCAAAAGAACTCAGGTTTGCAGGAGTGAGCAACAGATTTGCCAGGAAGGAAGATAGGGACAACGATATGGCTACTGAAGGCCATAGATTTGCTGGAAGAAAGGACCTAGAGCTGATGAGCGACGCAGAATGGGATGAAGAACTCACTGAGATGAATGCGAGACTGGATGAGCTTGCAATTGAGATGAAACAGAACACCAAGTTGAGATGGTTGCACGAATGGGCCATGAGAAAGGCGAAAGCAAGATGGTCAGTCAAAAATTTGATGGTCATAAGACAACGTAGGCTATTAAAAAGGTGGTTGAGGTATGTGGAAAACCTCAATGGACTAGAAAAAGGGGTTCAGATATGTGAACAAGAGACTGGGAGAATTCTTGGTAAAGAGAATGAAATGGAATCAACTAAATATCTCAGGAACTGCCAGGAGGGCAGAGAGGAAATTCCAAATTGCCATGTGGGCAAGGAGTTGAGATCAGCTAAAGATATCATGGACTGTCAGGAGGACAGCCAAGGAATTTCAAATTGCCAGCTGGACAATGAAATGAGGTCACTGAGGGATCTCAAAGATTGTCAGGAGGGCAGTAAAAGGTTTCCAAATTTCCAGGTGGGCAAGGGAACAGAGACAGGATTAGTTGATTCCATAGACTGCCAGGAGGGCAACAGAGACATCCCATATTACCAGGTGGGAAGGGATGAGCAGATGAGACTATTTGAGGGTCTCATAAATTCAGAGATGGATTTGGATCAGCAGGTGTAGCTGACAAAAGAGGAGGATCTGAGGAATCTTCTGATGATTGAAGGAATTGGAATATTCCTACCACTTAGCCCAGAGGAGGCAGAAATCTGTGTTGCAGATGCAGCAACAGCAGAAGGAAAACCATCTGAGACTATCAAAGAGGAATTTGAGTAGGTATCTGAAGCCTCTAAAGAAGAAAAAGAGAATGAGAATTCTGAGGAATGGCTCAATACTTTCAGCTAGGAAGATGAAAAAAAGGAAGCTGCAACACTAAAGCTGATAGAAGAAGATAAAGTTCTCACTCCATGGGAGATGGAGTTGTAGATGTTGTAGGATTGGTGTCATGCTGCTATATTAAAGATTTTAATGACCTGAAAACACTGAATTGTCAAACCAGGGTAAGTAAACTTAGAGTTGCTACACTGTATGTGCGGGTAAGATTCTAATCCCTATCTAAAGACTATTCTTAGAAGAAAACACAGACTCACTCTTAGAAACTAAATCCTAATGATTATCTTAAAACTTATCATCTCCTGTTTAATTCATCAAAAGAAAAACAGTTCTATGCTGAAGTGCAGGTACTTCTATTTCTACTCTAATGTAATTTCACAAGACTATCTACCACTATCTTTAATCATCTATCATCACTATTTATATCTAAGCCATAAAAGAAAGATTATTTCCTAAAATCCTTTTAATATAAACATCAAAAATAAATCTAAATCTATCCACAGGAAAAATAAGGAAATATCCTACTTACCCTACTAATACTGGAAGCTTCCTCTAACTCAATTGCAACCTAACCATCCCAACAAAGCAGAGTAACCTAACTATCTTAACCAAAATAAAGTAACCTAACTATCCTAACCAAAGCAAAGTAAATTCAAACTCGCATTCTCTTTAATTTGCGTTCAGATGGAAAACTGGAAACCAAGCAAATCTAATTTATGGTTTAAATTATACAGGAATCAACCATGCTTCAATACTCATCAACGTAGAAGATATTAATATGTTGGAAATGATACAGTTGAAGAATAAGTAAGCAAGAATCTGAACAAGTTAGTTCCCAAACTCTAAACTAAAATGCATGCAAATCCTAAGATACTGAAATAAACTAAATCTAATACAGAGAAAAGAAGCAACTTGAACCTGTTGACGGGCCCAACCAAGAGGTACAATCGCCACGAAGAAAACCAAATCTACTCAACTATCATTCCATGCAAACAGTGTTCATTCTACACACTTCATTTACTCAGAAAATAACTCAATTCGTATAACAACAAAGTAACATAACGCATCAACAGATTGTGTTAGCAAAAATGTATATCAGAGCATAACATAACCAACGTTTCTTAGGAGTGATCCTCTGGTTATATATATCCTCCTCAAAAATAGTTTAAAGCAGAGATACATTAATTCAAACGCATCCCAGATCCGAAAATAACTCGAAATCAGTTAAAAAATGGTCTTCACATCTTCGTGACACGCAGTGTCACGAAGTGTGAGTCATGAAGTATTAACAACTCAGTTCTATAATTTCGCCTTGAATCAGCATATGAGTGATGACTCAATCTATCATGTAAATCACACTGTCTACCACTCTGGCCATATCGCACGGATCTTTAGCATCTTCGTTGGTATCTCCACGGGGTGCGAGCTGGTACCTGGTACTGGCAAATCCTGTTTCAAATAGAAATAGTACCTAACTCAAGCCACATTAGTTTCAATATTAATTTAAAGTATCAAAATACATAAAAATAACTTGAAACGTAAGAATACCTTGAGTAGCCCCATTTAGTGGTAAAGAGATGTCAATTGTGTCGTAACAAGGCTAGAAGGGGTGGTACTGGGTATGGAAATGGAGGTCTTTATGATATAATATAGGCAAAAACATGGTCAAAACTAAAGACCAACATGCCCCCAAACTGAAGTCTTTGCCTGTCCTCAGGCAACAAAAAAAAGAAGTCAAAGACTAATAGCAATCAGAGCGTTGCAGCAACTGCAACCAACATTTGTAACCTCTCATGTTTCTTTATATTTCTGATTTTTTTCTTGAGGACTCGGTTGATTATAATATGATTTCTAGTAGTCTTTTGTAGTTTCCTGCTCCTTTGGAAAAGACCCTTATTCTTCTGTTTTAATCTTTCAATTTTGGACAAGAGATGAGTTACCCTGACTTTCATGATTTCATTCTCTGTTTTGATATGTCTCTCCAATACAGTGTACTCATGCAACTTCTCTTTCAACCTGTTATTCCAGATTTCTAATCTGGCTACCATTGGTCTCAAGGATTTACTAGACGAAATTTCACAGTAGGTTTCAAATGTTTTATCTTGTCCTGGCTGTGTTTGACGATTGGATGCATGAGTAAACTTGTTTGGACTTTGAGCAGGGGTGTCAACTAGATCAGAATTATGATCTGGACTAAGTTTAGGAGTGAACTCATCTGGACTTTTTTCATAGGTGTCAACTGGATTGGGATTGTCAATTGGGCTAGGTTCAGGAGTGAACTCTCTTTGTATCCGAGCAGGGGTACCTGTTGGTACTCGAATTGGCTCATTTTTCTCAATTCCTTTGGGCGCAGTATCCTGCCAATCCACTTTATGGGATTTTTGAATTAATTGGGACAGAGTCCAAGTCGTTTCAGAGGGCTCTGGAGCCTCCTCATGATCATCTACACTTTTTAACCTCTCTTGTGGTGGGTAACTAGGCACAGAGTTATCCATATCTGACAATGTGCTTTTAGATTTTCATTTTGGATTTCTCCTAGGTTTGTCAGTCAACTCTGCCAGTTCTTCCACATCAATAATGTTCACAGCAGCTAGGGAAGAATTCATAATTTCAACATTTGCCTCTGTAGGATTAGTGTTCTTTATAGTGTCATAATTGGTTTCCACTCCATCAGACCCGTGGGCATCAAATGAATGTTCTGAATCAGGGTTTCCAGCACTGGCTTCAATTGTGCTATCTGGTATGTCCTTAGGGTCATCACATATTTTGGTCGGGGTTTTAACCCTCTTTTTCCTAGTGTTCAGCTTCTTTTGTGGGGGAGTAGGCTTAACACTTCTATCTTTAGACTTGTCAGTAGCTAGGGTTTTTACAGTGAACATATCCCAAGTTTCTTGTTTCTTGGACAACGCAGACTTAATCAATATCTTAACAAGACCAAAATTAAATAGACTTCCTCAAAAATCTTTGGCCATTCGGACCTGATCTGCCATTTTCTTTAAGCTTTTCAACAGAAAGAAGGGTATGTTCAACAGATGATTACCTTTGAAGTGTAGCAGGAGTCAGGCATGGCAGGGAAATACGATTGTATATCATCCTTCACACGTGAGGTAACGTTGGAGGATGGATAACAACTGAGCCCACTGTGGTTCTAACCATGACCGCGATGTCCCCTCTAACCACTGTGTTTCCCGGTACTGTGGTTTCAAAAGATCCGTGCAGAGATTCTTGTCAACAGGCTGACCCTTTGTCCATCTTTGACTAGTGGTGGGCAGTTGAATTGCTTCTGAAATAAATTGTTCTGTGACTTCGAAATCGAGGTCGCCCACTTTAGCGAACCCACCCTGAAAATGCAGAGCAAACTGAAGCGTAATTGCATCATTATATCCATCGAATTTCTTTAGAAATGACTCCCATCGTGCTTTCTGAAAAATGTCTCTGGTTGCCTCATACTCTGGAAGGGCCTCTAAGTCTGCATATGTCTCTGGTTCATGGCGATTTTCCACCATGGTTCCACTTGATATCGCAGGGAAGGTCTATGGGTGAGAAGCGAAATTTAGATGAGGGCGACGACGGAATAGAGTGTGATGAGGGAAGTAGTCGGGAGAAAAAACATAGGAGAACATTTGAATTGTCGTGGGGGTCGATAGGGTGTTGGAAAATGATGATAGTCGTACAAGGGTTCAGAGTGTTATCATATACAGGTCATGTCGAACTCAGCTTAGGTAATGTTGTGCAATTTCATGATATGAAATGTCGAGGTGGGTTGGTTCATTAGGTGCAGGTCATGGGTATGATGAAACATTATGGAGTAAACAAGGCATCCTTAGTTCAAACTATTAATATGTAAATTAATACAGTAAATCAACATGAACTAAGCATACCTGAGTTAAATTACCTATCCCCTTTGTTATGCAATTCTTCTTGTAGAGTCTTTTTCTTTTGAAGTCAAGTCTGGATCTGAAGGGTGCAAAAATTGTAATTGCTCTTGTATTTCTGATGACCACTGTAGCTGATGAATTCTGTTATGGTACTGACTGGTACTGATGAAACAATCAAGAATCTGCAGAGAAATTTGAACTAATAATATCCCGTTGAGAAAAAGCTTCTTGTTTATAACAACAAATTATCTGATGATGATCCCTGAACCTGGCTTTTGTTCTGTCCTGAAAAAGACCAACTGAAATCATGTCTTCAACAACTTCAAAGATTTACCCATGGTACAATTCTGATTTGTGTGAATGGATGTTCTGGAGTCGAACACAAACATAAATCATCGGATTACTAGCCCTTAATGAATGTCGTTAACCGATGCGAGATGACCCACCAGTGATGTCAATGGGCCTCAAGGTACCTACAGCACATCCTAACAGGTACGAATAGAGGTGTTGGTGTTGAGTCACCTGTAGGATCTATCAACCAAGAGACATTGGTGTATTCCCAGGGTTATTAGCAAGGACATCTGCCATTGAGGCATGCAGAGTCCAGGGTGATAAATTATCTCTAATCTCTGCTCCAGATAAGGTGTTGATGTCGATGGAGTGAGATTCATTGGAAGGTGGACCTTAACGTATTCCACATCATCCAATGCGAGTGCAGATAGAAATCTTGCAGACATAATTATTTTGAACAGTAATCACTTACTTGTGGATTTTATGAGTCCAAGTTAGTACATGCTCATTGCTTCCTCATGTTTGGAGAGTCTGAGGAAATACTAAAAGAAGACTCTAAGGGGGTTTCTTTCCCATAATAATTCACCAGGTCTGGTAAAGAATAATCCTTCCTGATAAATGCCCCTTTCATACTTTAATGAGCAATCAGAGGGAGCAAACAAGCTCAAATTTATTTGTTTCAAAACAAGTGAGTTATATTGATAAGAAAATATCATGAAGTAAAACAGTCTTACCTTCTTACCTGTTGCGAGAGAGTGATAAAGTTCAGTTCTATACTTTCTCTGAAAAACCTGTAAAACTGAAAACAAAACATCAACATATCCAAAAAAAGAAGAAAATAAACGGTTTTTTTTTATATTATTTGATTTTTTTATTTTCTGTTAAAAATTTATTACTTACAGAATTTTAAAACAGTATGAATGATCAAAGATCAGCAGGAGGAGAAGACTCCTCTCCCACTATCTTTAGTTCTGTTTTCTTGGCCACTTCCTGTAAGAAATCATCTTTTGACAAGGGTTTGTTGTACACTTTCAATCGATGTCCATTTACTACAAAGGAATTCTGAGAATCATCTATGGTTTTAATCCTGACAGAACCATTATCAAAGACAGTTTCTACTTCATAAGGTCCCAACCATATTGTTGTAAGTTTCCCTTTGAAATTTTTGTATTTGGAATCGAAAATTAATGCCCAATCTCCTGGTTGAAAATGCTTTTTCTTGATGTATTTGTCATGCCATTTGCTACGTTGATTTTGTACAAGGATAGTCCTTTGAAGAGCATCCTGCCTCATTTCTCCCAATTCGTTTAGTTTCATGACTCTCTGTTTCTGTGCTTCATGCAAATCCAACCCTAACTCTGTTGCTAGGCGGAATGTATGAATATGAAATTCTATGGGAAGGAGAATTTGCTTACCAAATACCAATTCGTAAGGAGTATGGCCAGTGGTATTTCTCCATGTAGTCCTGTATGCCCATAAAGCCTCTGGAAGTCTATCTGCCCAATCTTTATGACGTAAGTGTATGGTCTTGGTCAGAATAGCTTCTAGAACTTTGTTTGTAGATTCCACTTGCCCATTGTCTTGTGGATGATATGGAGAGGACTTACAGTGTTTGATCCCATATTTTCTCGTGAGTTCTTTCATCAATTTGGATGTAAATTGGGAACCTTGGTCGGTAACAATCTCTCGTGGAACACCGAAGCAGGTAAAGATATCTTCGTACATAAACTCAACCACTGATTTCTCAGTTTCTTGATATAGGGATTTCGCCTCTACCCACTTGGTCACAAAGTCTGTGCACACCAAGATGTACTTCTTCTTTCTTGACATTGGAGAAATTGGCCTTACAAAATCAAGTGCCCATTTATCGAATGGTTCAATTACAATCTGTGGTCGTAAGGGAATCTCGTCTATTGCAGTGGGCCTTCCCATCCTTTGACAACTGTCATAGATTCTCACATATTTCATTGCATCTTTGAACAGTGTCGACCAATAGTATCCTGATTGCAAAACTTTATATGATGTTCTCTTGTCAGAGAAATGTCCTCCACATGGCCCATCATGACAGGCCTGAAAGATATCAGGAATTTCATCTTCCTGGACACATCTTCTAATAATCATATTAGGACTTGTATAGAAGAGATCACTTCCCACCCAAGAATAGTAAGCACTTTGTTGGATAATTCTTTTCTTTTGTGGTGGTGATAAGTGAGCTGGTAATCTTCTTATAGCTAAGTAATTTGTTGTATCTGCAAACCAAGGGGTCTTAACAGCTACTGCAAACAAATGTTCATCAGGAAAATTATCATTCACTGGGATATCAGTACTATCTTGAGGAATACGAGAAAGAAAATCTGCAACTACATTCTCTTTCCCTGGCCGATCAACTATGGTGATGTTAAATTCTTGAAGCAGCAAAAGCCATCGTGTGATTCTACCAGTAGTGACTGGTTTGTTCATCAAGAATCTAATAGTGGAATGGTTAGTGTGTACAAAAACCTCATATCCAGTAATGTAGTGATGAAATTTGTTGATGGAATGAACTACTGCTAAAAATTCCTTCTCTGTTACTGTGTAGTTCAATTCAGGGGGGGTAAGATTTTTGCTGGTAAAATAGATTGCATAATTCTGTTGGTTCTCTTTTTGCCCAAGCACTCCTCCTAAAGAAGTGTCTGAGGCATCAGTTGAGATGTGGAAAGGAAGGGACCAGTTTGGTCCTTTGAGAATAGGTGCCATAGACAATTTTGCTTTTAAATCCTCAAAAGCACTCTGACAATTATCATCCCAACAAAATTCTGCATCTTTTGATAACAATTTAAACATGGGGCTGGCTATTTTTGTGAAGTTTTCGATAAATCAACGATAATAACCAGCATGCCCCAAAACGCTTCTCACATCTTTTTGGGTTTTTGGAGAGGAAAGATTAACTATCACCTCAATTTTGGCTGTGTCAACTTTAATTCCTTTAGCAGACAAATGATGACCCAACACAATCCCCTCAGTTAATAGCATTTTTCATTTTTCGTGACTGAGGGATAGATTTGATTCTTGGCAGTGAATCAAGACTTTCTCTAGGTTACTTAGGGCTTCTTCGAAGGTGTTACCATAGACATTAATATAATCCATGTAAACTTCCACACAGTCATGGATTAAGTCAACAAACACACCAAGGACAACTCTCTGAAATGTCGCAGGAGCATTGCATAATCCAAAGGGCAGCACTTTATAAGCATAAGTGCCCCAAGGACATGTAAATGTTGTCTTGTCCTGGTCTTCAGGAGCAATCTGAATTTGGTTATATCCACTATATCCATCGAGGAAAGAAAAATATCTTTTTCCAGCCAAGGTATCCAAAACCTGATCTATGAAGGGTAAAGGAAAATAGTCTTTCAGGGTTGCATTGTTTAGCTCCCTAAAGTCTACACACATCCTCCATTTCCCTGTCATTTTCTTGGGTACCACAACAAGAGGTGAAACCCATTTGCTGTTAGAAATTGGATAGATGAATCCAACATTTAACAATTTATGTAATTCTTCTTTTACAAAGTCTTTTAGGATTGGATTCATGCGCCTTTGTGGCTATCTTACTGGGGTTATCCCTGGTTGGATATAGATGTGGTGAATGCAGGTGTCAGGGTGTACTCCCCTCATATCAGTATATTCCCAAGAAAAATCCCCTGTCTGTTCTTTCAAAAGTTTTGTTAATTGTTCCTGTTGGTTGAGACTCAATTCAGAGTTGATGTATAGACATCTACCTGGGCTAAGTTCTACTGGAATGGTATGTGGACCTGAGTGTTTAGAAACAGTAAAAACCATGGATGGTGAAAATGAGGAAAATAACTCACGTCGTTCCTGAAATTCCTCTCTGAAAATCTGATCATATTGAAGATAGGTTTGTGGGAACTCAACATTTTTTGTCACATAAAGAAATTGATTTAAAATGTCATCTTTTGTAGGTTCTTGCAGTGCGTGGAACTCATCAACACAGAATAAGGATTCTTCATCATCATTCTCATAATAGGGACACTTCAACCAACATAATTCTTCTGTAATTGGCCGGGCAAGTGGAAACAAAGTAAGTTTCTGTGAAGAAATACCATTTGATATAAACATATCCCCACCACGACATCCTATGAAAGCGTTGGCTGTGGCCAACCAAGGTCTCCCTAAAATGATTGGATGGCCTTTTGTGGGGTCCTTGGAATGAATAATCATGAAGTCAATAGGATATTCGCATGAAGCTAAAGTCACAAGGATGTCATCAAGAACTCCAACAGGTTTTATAGTGGTTCTGTCAGCTAGTTCAAGAACTGTAGGAGTAGGGCGAAGGAATTCATTTAGTTGTAATAGTTCCACTGTGTTGCTGGTCATTATATTAATGGCTGCACCTAGATCAAATAAAGTATTACCAATAGAAACATTGTTGATAGTCACTGAAACTATTGGGTTCCCTGGGTTGGCATACTTTACCATCTTAGGTGTTTCAGAAATACAATTTGATGACTGTCCTACTAGGTGTATTGTGGGTGGATGTTTCTGTTTCTGACCTGGTTTCTTAATGTAGAGTTCTTTGATGGTTTTGGCATAGATGGGGACATCTTTAATTGCTTGTAACAATGGAATATTGACACAGACATTTCTCAGTTCATTCATGATGTCAAACTCAGATTGGACAATCGATTTTTCAATGAGCAACCTTTCAGGAAAAGGAGGCATTTGGGGAACCTGAGTTTGTGTGTTATGTTGTGATTCAGATTCTTTCTGTTTTGGAATGATACCATCTTTCAGGGGTGTCTCATTTGATGAATTATCCATAGACTCATCTTCATGTTCTTGGATAATTACCCTTGGTGTTGTTTTTGTTATGGGTTGAATTTTATTTAAAATTATTCCAGATCTCAGTTGTACTTCTTGTATAGAAATAGGATTTATGTTGTAAGCTGGATAATTCTGGAAATCAACATTATGGAGTGGTAGAGGTGGTCTATGGTTAGGATTTGGAATGGTTTGAGCGGGAAAAATGGTAGGACGTGGTGGATTCTGAGGCTGCTGAGGGGTTTGTTGAATGGGTGGTAATGGAGGTGGAGTAAAACCAGACAAAAACTGTTGCATATTTGGAGGCGTGCATGGATTCTGGGGAATTGGTACCGCATGCTGCTGTTGGTTATTCCCAAAATTCAGATCTCTCCATCCCTGGTACCAAGGTTGAGAAGGGACATTTTGCAGAGGCCAATTTGGCCAGTTCCATGGGTGTTGTTGTTGTTGAAAGAAGGGTGGATAATAGCTGGACGATTGTGGGGGTGGTTCTTGATATTCATTTGCATTTGGATTTCTAGGTTGCCAAGGCCTCTTAGGTGCAGATGGAGTCCCTGGATCTTCCCCTCCCTTGAATATTGCTTGCAATCCAGGTAAGGATAGACAATCTTATGTTTTATGATTTTCAGTACATATTGCACATACAAGAACATTGTCCAAAGGACATTCTCGTAGAGGATGCCTTTTTCTGCATTTTGGGTAAAATATGCTTAGGATAGGGTTTTCCTCTTCCTACTTTCTCTTAATCTTCAAAGTGTCTAATTGAGAGCCAATTGTTCCTAAAATGTCTGTTTTAAAATTTTCCAAAAGGTTTCCCAATTCGACTCTAGTAACTCCACCAGATGTGGATGTTTTGGTATTTTTATTGACCGGTTCTCTCACACTT
>ML778658.1:2276-21651 GCA_009831015.1 Picea engelmannii | reverse complement strand
AGGAAACCCAAAGGTGGTTTCTGGTGTTAACTCATTCTCTGCTTGTTCTTCTCCTTCATTTTCAATATGAAGTTCCCCATGTAAGTCTCTCCCTCTTTCTCCCATGTTAAAAGGATTACCAAGAATTGTATATGCAATCCGATATTTCTTTGGTGAGGGTGTGAAATCCCACCTTTTTGGATTCTTTTTGTCAGAATTGTTATCTCCTATTGGTTCTTTTGAGGATCCTATGGCCTTTGATTCCACAGTTGCAGTTGTTATCTGTGAAACTACAGAGTTAGGGTTCCCGAGAAGAGCTTGTATTTTCTCTGGATCAACTGTGTCATCCAGGGATGGATCACTAGGATTATGAATTTGTTGATGTATGATGTTTCCTGGTTCTAGGTTTTGTTCTATGGTTTCCTCATCCAGAATTCCAGTCTCAGTTTCTATTGCTTTTTGGGTGGAGGTTTCTTCTTTTTTTTGTTTTGTATTTCCCCTAAATCTACCTCTATGATCTCTATTTCTCATGAAGTCATACTAAATGAAAGAAAAAGAAACTAAGATTGAGTTTCAGGGTACCTGTGATAACTGATATGTCAGTTTTCACCCCTTTGTTTCCACAGCTCCTCTTACTATCAACCTACTAACATACCACACCAAACTAAGTGCATTTTAAAACTAATCAACACAACTATCTAACTTACCTTTTAAACAGCTCCCCGACAATGGCGCAAAAAATGTCAGGCTGCTATATTAAAGATTTTAATGACCTGAAAGCACTGAATTGTCAAACCAGGGTAAGTAAACTTAGAGTTGCTACATTGTATGTGTGGGTAAGATTCTAATCCCTATCTAAAGACTCTTCTTAGAATAAAACACAGACTCTCTCTTAGAAACTGAATCCTAATGAGTATCTTAAAACTTATCATCTCATGTTTAATTCATCAAAAGAAAAACAGTTCTATGCTGAAGTGAAGGTACTTCTATTTCTACTCTAATGTAATTTCACAAGACTATCTACCACTATCTTTAATCATCTATTATCACTATTTATATCTAATCCATAACAAAAATATTATTTCCTAAAATCCTTTTAATCTAAACATCGAAAATAAATCTAAATCTATCCACACGAAAAATAAGGAAATATCCTACTTACCCTACTGGTAATAGAAGCTTCCTCTAACTCAATTGCAACCTAACCATCCTAACAAAGCAGAGTAACCTAACTATCTTAACCAAAACAAAGTAACCTAACTATCCTAACCAAAGCAAAGTAAATTCAAACTCGCATTCTCTTTAATTTGCGTTCAGATGGAAAACTGGAAACAAAGCAAATCTAATTTATGCTTTAAATTCTACAGGAATCAACCATGCTTCAATACTCATCAACGTAGAAGATATTAATATGATGGAAATGATACAGTTGAAGAATAAGTAAGCAAGAATATGAACAAGTTAGTTCCCAAACTCTAAACTAAAATGCATGCAAATCCTAAGATACTGAAATAAACTAAATCTAATACAGAGAAAAGCAGCGACTTGAACCTGTTGGCGGGCCCAACCAAGAGGTACAATCGCCATGAAGAAAACCAAAGATACTCAGCTATCATTCCATGCAAACACTGTTCATTCTTCACACTTCATTTACTCAGAAAATAACTCAATTCATATAACAACGAAGTAACATAACGCATCAGCAGATTGTGTTAGTAGAAATGTATATTAGAGCATAACATAACCAACGTTTCTTAGGAGTGATCCTCGTGTTATATAGATCCTCCTCAAAAATAGTTTAAAGCAAGGATACATTAATTCAAACGGATCCCAGATCCGAAAATAACTTGAAATCAGTTAAAAAATGGTCTTCACATCTTCGTGACACGCAGTGTCACGAAATGTGAGTAATGAAGTATTAACAACTCAGTTCTATAATTTCTCCTTGAATCAACATATGAGTGATGACTCAATCTATCATGTAAATCGCACTGTCTACCACTTTGGCCATATCGCATAGATCTTTAGCAGCTTCGTTGGTATCTCCACGGGGTGCGAGCTGGTACCTGGTACTGGCAAATCCTATTTCAAATAGAAATAGTACCTAAATCAAGCCACATTAGTTTCAATATTAATTTAAAGTATCAAAATACATAAAAATAACTTGAAACATAAGAATACATTGAGTAGCCCCATTTAGTGGTAAAGAGATGTCAACTATGTCGTAACAAGGCCAGAAGGGGTGGTACTGAGTATGGAAATGGAGGTCTTTATGATATAATATAGGCAAAAGCATGGTCAAAACTAGAGACCAACAATTGGTTGAACAATCCAGAGCACGAATTGGAAGAAGTTGAGTTTTCAGAGAAGGTGACTAAACATCAGGTCATTCAAGAAGAGACTGCAGAGATGGTCGTTGCAGTAGGGTGGCAAGTTAAGGCCACAAAAGAAGATGAAGATGATGGCATGGGAGATCATGAAGATCTACCCAATTGCAGAAAATTTATGCAGCTGAGGAGACTACATGAGCAGGGCCAACCATTGGAGAAGCTAGATGAAGTGACTGACATGATCAGAGAGCTGATGATCCGATCAGTAGAAATTGTCAGCAAGGAGAGGTTGAGCAAAAGGAAGGAAGCAGCAACAACAGTAGTGCGATGGAGAAGATGGAGCGGATTCCCACAGCTGAGATGGGAAGCTCATGAGCAGGAGCTCATGAATTTTGTAGCCGAGGAGTATAATGCAGGAGCATCTCTCCACGTCAATCAGCCAACCATCCAGCCATGTTAGCGCATGCATTCAAGGATGAAGAGAGGTGCAACCCTCATCTTCAATTTTGAATTTAAATGTAATTAATGTTGTAGGTTGATGAGCCATGGATCTGTGTCTTTGTGCAGGCATTAGAGTAGGTTGGACTTTAATGTTTGTAAGGCTGAGATCTAGATCTGATTTGTGGACTAGATAGCCCATTCAAGGTAATTGAATAGGGTAGGTAGATTGGAGGGAAGAGCTCGAAGAGCCCCCGCATGTAAAAGATCAATTTCGATCTCATTTTCAGAGGAGTTGGTTGAGAGAGGGAATGATAGAGAGTCTATGAGTAGAGAGCAAAAGAGAAGGAGTCGAGACCTCGTTACAGGCCATGCTCAAGAACACCTTGTACAACCAGGCATTTTCCATTTAATATAAACAACAGTTTTTCCTACAAATTTTTGTGTTAAATGAATGTCTGTGATTGTTCTTTTATGCTGTGAATGTATGTTATGTTTATGAATTTGCAGGAGTTGTTTTGGCTTCAAGTTTGAGAGGTATTTGAGGCTTCACACCAAGAGGGTGTGACAAAATGCTGTGGGTTCTGATAGTCGTGCAAAAATGGTGCATTTCAGAACTCTACGGAGTCAGACAGAGGCGTGCCAGGTGAGCAGAAAAGTTGAAATCAACAACTCTATGAAAGACCTCTGAGGTTGTTAAATACCTCAGGAGGCAAGGCTATGTATGAAGAAACATAGTTGCAGAAAAAATCTCTGAGGAGTTCTGTGAAGCTCTGCCAACTGGGCATTGAGCACACACATAGTGATGCATTGAGAAGAACTCAGTTGTGAGTTCAGACAGGAGAACGAAAATAACTAAGGATTATGAGAGCCCTGCTAGGAGGGAATTGAGCAAGTAGAAAGGATGCAAAGAAGAGGACAAAACTATTGGATGTTCTGTAAGAAAATACTCTGCCAGCTGGGCATTGAGTAGGTGTGCATATATGAACCTTGTGAAGGATAGCCAGGAGGGCATCCCAATTCTCTATTTGAGGGAGAAAGGAAAAAGGACAAGTTTCCTTGGAGGTCGAAGCTACAGGAAAGCTCACGACGGATAACGCTTTATGTGCGCAGAGACCCTATAGGGGCACAGGAGTTGAAGAATCCTTCAAGGGTTTGAAGATAAAATCTCAGGAGGAGTAGTGCTTTATGTGCATGAAGCCGTAGCTATAAGGGGTGTAGAGGCCACATAACTCTTTGACGAGTTCAGAGTGCTAAAATATCAGGAGGGACAGTGTCGTTGAGAGTGTAGGTGAGAACTCAGATTCATGGGTCTCATAGAGGAAAGGCAAAGGTTGAGGCCTTTGGACACTTGGAATTATTCCAAGTCTGGGAAGAAAGTGCCAAAACTTGGGAGGAGTCACAGCTGCCATCGGATCTGCCGAAAGGATCTGGACTATTGAGAGTTTCACGTCGAGGGAGCAGCAGGAGGAGTGCACAAGGAGGATGGATCTGCACCATCGGATCTTGGTCCAAATACATGTTAGTTTTTCTATTTGACAGGAGCTACGAGGGGTTTAAAGCCTTCATGAATAGGGAGAAGAAAGTCCCAAAAGAGTTGGCTTATCGGGATTTTGGAAATCGATATATCGGAAGTCTTGAGGACAGGAGATTGGGAATATCTAGGATGAAAACAACGAAATAGATCTGAGGTGTCCATTGATTGGGAGACGTGGCGGATATCAATAGCATCAACATTTCAGAGTTCATAATTTTGGGGATCAAGAGGGCCAATACATTTTGGCATTTGATTTCACGAAATCGCAAAATGGACGTGGACCGTCCATCTTGAGGGGATGCATCTATTGACATATCGAGATTCGGTAGATTGGGAATCCCGAGGACAAGAAACACGCACATTTTGGAGACGTGAAGCCCGAAACCCCAACAAGGTAGAAAGTTCCATTGTGGGACAACTGACGTCATATCAAAAAATCGAGATTCGGAGGATCGAGAATCTTGAGGACAAATGCATTTCGACATTTGAGAGCCCGAAACCCTGAAAGGGACTGCGGTCATGTAAGGGGAGGTCATATGGATGAAAGGTCTATCTCAGGGGGCTAACTGAAGTTAAATCTATTTTGGCAAATTGGGATATCGGAGATCGGGAGATCGAGAGAACAGGGGTTCTCGTGACATCGGGAATTAGGAAACCCTGAAGCCCGAAATCACATTTCCTGTGGGGAAAATATCCACGGTCACATTTGGGCCGTGAAGGAAAAGGAAGGACCTGTGGATCGGGTTGTAACAGATATTCCAGTGGGAATCGAAAGAGCTAATTCGGCTCAGGAAATTGAAAGAACGATCCTGTGAGCGAACGTAGTCAACGTCTGCGTCATTTGTCCTCCTGCAATCAATATAAAATAATTTGTTTCCATACAAGTGTCATAGTCAAATAGTTAGTTGGGTCAAATCAGGTCTATGCCCAACATTCAAAATAATTAATTACAATTACCAAATTCGAAATTCGGAATTTCCATAAATGGAAAAAAAATTCAAATTTGAATTTACTAAAAATAGAATAAATTTCCAGCAATTTTAAATTTCAAAAATATTTTATTTTTGGGGATGTTACATGTACAATTCTAAGATGATTCCAAATGAAAATGTCTCCTTGGTATATATAGGAGACTAGGAGGTATAATTACAACTAATGGAATAAAGTTGACATAAATAAAATAACATTACTAATGTAATATGCCCCAATTAAGGGGTAATGAGCCAATATTAGGGCTTAACATATGATGATGACAAAGATGTACGGTGGGATTTAGGGGGATACATTGGATTGTAGAGAGGATACACACTTAGTGGAGCATGAAGACTCCTCTCCCTTGAAGAAACATATCGTTATGGGGGATTACCTTCATAGTAGAAACTATTTGAGTGATGATTGAGGGAGAGTGATTGACCAACATTTTGTGGAGTTATCTACTATTGTACCAGATAGTTGGAGTTTAGATGATTATTCAACATGGGTGCTAGTGGATGAGATTTTTGTCTAGTCCTAGGGATTGACCAAAGTGTATGATAGTTTTTAGTTCTATAGTCAGTTACAAATGTTTCTATTATCTTTTCCCAATACTTTCATCATTGACGACATCATAGGGGGAGATAGATAGTGGGAGGGGACATGGAGAGTTGGTAGGCCGAGACCAACTGACATAAGTGTATTTATTTCACACATAAGGATAGGGGTGGATCACTAGAGACATAAAATTGAGACCATGGGCGTGATGGTCAGCATCTTAGGCCACGAGATAGCAGATATCTCATAGGGTGACACATATTCAAATTCTCATTGGGATGAGGATGGAGGGCTTCCGATAGTTATTAGTATGACACATGAGCAGTTAGTGGGGATTCGAAGTGATGAACTTCCAATTTTTCCATGGGATCCGAGAGTCCACTTGGTTAGTGGGTTGTTTCATCTTATGATGGACCATGTTGCACCAAAGAAAAACATACTTCACTCTTGGATGGTTTTGACAGGGCTTGCAGGGACTTGTTCTATGTTGAGAGAGATGTTCTCCCTATTCATACTCATGATCAATTATGGAGATGGTTGGGTAGATGTTGATTCGATAGAGATACATTTACATGTTCATCTTCTTGATAACATGCCTAGTTTTCAAAGGTATTTCATCACGAGGATCCAAGAGTGGGGGATCTAGTATGTATACTTTGAGTAGACAGTCATGATTAGATTATTGCAGTGTCAACGTGATGGTCCCTGTCAGAGGATAGCATGGAACCTTGGGATTATAGGGTTGGGAATCTTATTGAATAATGGAGGAAAGTGGATCTTTGCAGGGTAAAGTCACTTTGAATTTCCATGGGGCTTTAGTATTGAGCGGAGCACGCCACTTGATGGTGATTCATTGAGGTCTTATAGTACCTCATTATGGCAGAAACAAGTTTAGTTGGAGGAGGTCGTGTTGTGTTTGGCATGGTACTGGAGGTTAGACGCTTGTGGGGTTGAGGCCGGGTTTTTTTTGCAAGAGATTCATGGTGTTGATACATCACAGGACTACACTTCACAGGGCATTGCAATTCACATCTTGGTATGGGATCTAGGGATTAGAGTTCCTTGTAGTTCAATGTTTGATGGTGTTGATATCCAAATAGGATGGGCACTTGAATAATTTATCAAGGACCTATTGCACATGATCATATTACTCATCAACACCATTTGGATGTCATGCATGGTGATCCGGATTATTTTCAGCATGAAATGAGAGTGGAGATATAATAATTAAATGCACAAAGATGTCGTGTATATCCAATAATATAACATAAATATATCAGATATGCAACCATAAACAAAGAGATACAGTAATACATGATTTTTATTAATGAAAGAAATGTACAAAGACTGTAAAAATACATAGTGAATGACTCTCTAGAATGGTGGCAGCTTATCTTTGAGAAGAGATGTGAAGGCTACTTGCATTCACAAGAAGATGATTACAATGAGGCTCTGAAGGAGTTTTTACAATAAACAAGAATGCCAAAAACCCTAGACATCCAAAAACCTAACCCTAGGAGATGAAGCGCCAAAAGTCATGTGGGCCTCGTTTGGGTAAGTCAGTACATCAACTTCCTAGGGTAGTAACTTTTGCATACAATATCCGTTTTAGGTGTATGATAGCTCGTTGGAAAGGTATTGTCGAGGAGATTAATTTTGAGGGCTCAATAATTCCTTCATCTATCATTGACAACCTTGATTTTGAAAAAACTTCATTTAGGCCCTCAAAATAGCCCCCAAAGTTAAAACCTGTTAAAAATAGTAAATTGCCAAAATTTCCAAAAAACTATTTAAGCCAGTCGAAAAAGGTGGGTGGCCACTGATATCCACCTAGATCAATCCTCCCTCCTTAGGAAGGAAGGGTCTCCATTGCATTGAGTTCATAGGGGAGAGGGAAAAGAATTTGCTGGATCTGCATCTTGGTGAGTTGCTTATATTGCTAGAGACATCGCATTGCTTAGTTTGTGGAAGTCTGTCATGAACCTATTGAAGCTGAGGTTGTTCAAAAAGTTGAGCTACATGAGAGGATAGTGTGCAGAAGGAATATTTGCGCTTTGCTGCAATCTTGTCGACCTACTTCTGTTAGATAGAAGGTGCAGGGGGCGAGGCTGTAGTGGTTGCAGTGTCCTTTTGTTCCCCTTTTGAACAGATTCTGAAAAAGCTAAATTTTGTAGTATGAGATACTACCCTGTGACACTTTTTAGGTGGAATAATAGTTGGAACTATCTCTGGTATTCTGTAGAGATGACCCCCAAAGTAAAGATGACACTACGGGGTCAAGACTCTTAAACAACATGGCATCTCCACATATATGGTTGACACAAGAGAACATCACAGACATCTAGTGGGGAAAAATCACATAATACCTCATCCTTGAAGGGTTGGATGTCGTATGACAATCAACACTGTTGGCTGACACGGAGATCTCATCCTTGCCGAAGCCACCCGATGTTGTAAGGCTGTGGGTGTGGTGTTGTCGACAATTCCAACTGTTTGACGACCTCTGCTGAGATGAGGTTTTTATAGATTTCACTATCAACAATAAAATACAGTGGAGTCCCCTTCACCCAAATCTGTGAATGAAAAAGGTGCTCCCCCTCTTCAGGATCTTCTAGTTCTTCTGGTTGAATTGTTGCAGTCACAACAATAGCAGTGGGGTTTGCATTAATGATATGTCATTTACCAGTGTTTTTAGAATCAGATCCTGAATCAGGGTTCAGCTCCTTGTCTTTGATCTCAGGCCACCAATGAATGTTTTGAGCGACATTCATCGGTGTTGTGCGAGGGGATTTTATTGAAATCACACCATTTTCCGATGTCCTTCTTTGTCTTCCCATGACCCTTCTTTTCGTGTGTCTTAGACTGGTTTTTAGGAGACTGTTTATTAGGGCCATCTTTGTCATACTTTGGTCGTTGCAGATTTGCAGACCTGAATTCCTGTTTGTTTTGGTGCTTAAATTTCTTCTCAATTTTAACAGCATATCGATAAGCAACACTGAGTGATGAGATGTCCAGAAAATCCATTTTAGTCTGGATGTATCTGTGTAGAGGCCCACAGTATTTCAGAACCAAATGTCTCTCGGAGTCTTTGATACCCATCTTGGTGCGCAAGGTATGGAAGTTTTTGGTGAACTTTGGAACTGCTTGGCCACTCTCTTGCTGCAATGCGGTCCATCTCATGTACTAGTTCTCATAGTTTCCAACAGGGTAATAATGTTCCCTTATCGCATCCAAAAAAAAATCCCAAGTGGGATCGTCCCCATATATTCCAGACTCCTCTATGGAACTTTTCTCCCAGTAAGTTTCCTACCAATGTTTGACATGAGGGAGAGCTTTAATTAGTGAGAAGGTGATCTTTTCTTTGTCGTAAAATTTGTGAACAGAGAAATAACCTTCTAGCAGAGGTAACCATTTTTCTAGGGCTTCTGCATCTATTTGTCCTTCAAATATAGGAATATCAAAATTAACTTGTACCTTCAAAGGCGAGGTTCCTCCAAAGTGGTTTCTTGATGAAGATGCGCCTAATGCTATCGACAGGCATTGAAGGATGTGAGAAAATTTCTCCATCATTTCGTCCCTCTGTAGCATGAGAGCTTGCTCAAGCAATAGATTGATAGTATCATCTACTATATCATTTTTATTTTCTTCCGCCATTGAGGGTTTCTTGGGTGTGCAAGAGTGATTGTCTTCAAGAGATACAATCTTGAGACCCAAATTGCTAAACTTGGACCTCGTCAGGGACATTCACTGAAAAAAAGATCTAGAGTAGCCTACTTTGATACCACTGATCCAGATTATTTTCGGCACGAAATGAAAGAAGATATAATAAAGAAATGCACAAAGATATCACGTATATCCAATAATATAACATAAATATATCAGATATGTAACCATAAACACAGAGATATGGTAATACACAATTTCTATTAATGAAAGAAATGTAAAGAGACTGTAAAAATACAGAGTGAAAGACTTGCTAGAATGGTGGCATCTTATCTCTGAGAAGAGATGTGACGGCTACTCGCATTCGCAAGAAGATGATTACAATGACGCTCTGAAGGCATTTTTACAATAAATAGGAATGGCAAAGCCCCTAGACATCCAAAAACCTAACCCTAGGAGATGAAGCGTCAAAAGTCATGTGGGCCTCATTTGGGTAAGTTAGTACATCAACTTCCCGGGGTCGTAACGTTTGCATACAATCTCCGTTTTAGGCATATGATAACTAATTGGAAAGGTATTGTCAAGAAAATTAGTTTTGGGGGCTCAATCATGACTTTGGATATATTTTAGAACCTCGATATCGAAAAACCTTAATTTAGGCTCTCAAAATGGCCACGGAAGTTAAAACCTGCTAAAAATAGTAGATTGCCAAAATTGCCAGAAAATTGTTTTGAGCTAGTCCGAAAAGGTGGGTGGCCACCAATATCCACCTGGATCACATGGTGAGCATTTGGAGGGGCTACATATTGAGGGGATTCTGCGTTGGATCACACTGGTGGATATGGGACCCAATATCATATGTAGAGGGGTTCATTTATTGCTCGAGGACAAGATAATGGGATTTTTATTTGGATTGCATAGGTGGATATGGGACCCTGGTACCATAGGTAGAGGGATTCAATTATTTCTTGAGGAAAAACAATATTCTAGCAGCAAGGACTGTAATGTCCCAACTTTTGGACATCATGATATTATAGAGTGTTATGCTTACTAGAGTAGCCAGATGGGTGTGATAACAAGTATAGAAGATATTGAGGGGTTTTGTTGGTCACAACTTGCATCTTTCATCATATTTCATTATCAGGATCCATTCCACACAACTTGGCTTTGGTTATGTTTCAATTCTTTCATAATTTTGAATTATATTTTAATTAAATTCAATAAGAAGGTCATATTGGGCATAATACTTGGAGGAAACTTTTAGTGTAATAGATCATCGAAATCAGTAGGAATATCACTAGAGAATAAGATGATGAGAAGTGACTTTCAGTGGTCGGAGAAGCCATAAGGATGAATAAATTACTTTTCGGAGATTAAATGGTTAATTAATTAATAAAGTGATTTAATTCAAAAATAATAAAATAAACTAAAAGTCACTTGGAGAGAAAAGGTGAAAACGCCTCTATTCTCTCATTATGTTGTTTATCATTTTGATGTCTAGCTTCTTACTAGAGAGCCCATGCACTTGGTGGGTTTTGAGGGTTTTGACTAGACAAACCCTAGAGATCATCTCGGTGGTGAAAGATCCCACCTTTCTTGATCCAATATTGGCGAAGGAGGTGAAAGATTCCTCCCTCACCATTATACATCGATTACTATTTAGTTCGAGGAACATTTGTGGAGGCATGGCATATTATTGGAGGTTTTATGCAGAGATAGGGCACATTTTTCTTGAGACAGGAGTATGTGGAGGGTTGTAGACACTAGATTTGAGAGAGATCTCGTGTTATAGATGTTAGCTACCACCAGGGCACCTTTTTTCTTTAGTGATTGAGTGGTTTCTTCAATCCATTCGGTCTACCATTGAGGAGGACAAGTTTCCTCTTCATGAGGGCCCACTACCCATTGGAGATCCAATGTTTTGGAGGGTGAGATCTCACCCAATATTCAGGAGGCACACTAAGAGGTAATCCTATTCAGCGATCTACAGTTTGGAATATTTTTTAGAGGGTTTGGAGGCCATCTTCAAGAAGGGATAAATATTGGCTTGCTTCATCTAGTGGGGCCGCATCTATTCTTAGAGACATTGTTGTTTGGTGGTCTTCCAATTGAGCCACAAGTCAAATACCACTACCATCATCTTTCCATCACTAGAGATACCATTTCACATATTTTTACAAAGCATCAAGGCCATAGAGAGGAGTCTCTACTTCCCTTGGTCTATTCCATCCAAGAAGTGCATAGAGAGGGCATCACCTACAACAGAGGGTATTAGTTGGACTGCAGTGTTACTTGGTATTAATATTGGATAGGATTTTGGAAGCCTATATGTTCATATTTCTTGTGTATCTTGGAGGCATCATCATCCACACACTCCATTCTATTATATGTATTCCATATCTACTGCATTTTGTATGAGGTCAGCTATATATGAATAATAAATTAGATCTGAGGTATTTGTGGTTATTTCTTATGTTGTTGACCTTGCACCTTGTTGAGTATCTACCTTTGTTATATATACATAATTTACTTGTTGCAAACACACAATAAAACCATAATATTAAACCCTAGCGCAACTCAAGAAGACAAATCTGTAAAGTGTTTGACAAAAGGCCACAACCAAAAAACACATAAAACACAACAAAAACTCAATGTTCCAATCACATCTAGTTGGGAACATTACAGATCATCACCAAACTAGCGTTGATTTCTTGATCTCCTCCTCACTTCACTCTCTTTCACTCAGTTAACTAAATAATAGGCTAGTTAACTAAGCTAGTTGGAAGTTCACTACAATACTTAACTGCCTGAGAGACTAGACTAGGTGGCAGTTTACTTCCATAACTGTTGGTGTATGTCGAGATCACTCTATACAACTACTATGGTGCATTGACCAGTGCGTATTGGCTGAGTTGTATATCATGTGCAAATTATCATTCATTCATTTGGTTAATGTGAATTCTTCCACTCTTTCTCTCCTGTTTCTCTTTTACTTTTATTCTATTTTCTCTGCCACTGTGTATGTCAATTCCCAGCTAAATCTATTTTGTGTAGGTTCAACACATATACAACGATAACATTGTAGTTACTTTAGGAAAAAAAATTGAAAATTTAAATCTATATCACAGAAGCTCCCATTGAAATCATATCTTTTACCTTCCAATCTTGCGTGGACATTACCTGCATTGTCCACTAATAGTTCCCGGTTGTTTTCTTACTGTACTTCAAAGTTGATACACAACGCATCTAGTCTACTGGTATTAAGGATTAGATAGGAAACAAGAAATACACATGCTAACTTCCATAGGATCTACTACCTCTTTGGTTCTCGTATCAATACAACCCAGATACCGAATTTGAAATCTAAACTTCAACAAACCCTGGAAACTTTTATCTATTGGTATAATACTAAAATTTAGAAATTCTGGGAAGGAAGACATAACTGAAAGGTCGTGAAAAAGACGAGAATCAAAAATTCGTTGTATTTAATTTTCTGAGATACAGATAGTAAAGAAAATATTTAGAGAATACACTGGATCGTGACTCCCAATCTCAACACTCGATGAGAGCGCAATATTTAGACCACCTCGCCGATGTTTTCATTTAACCAACATCTAGAAGTCAAAATGGATCCACGAGTGACAAACTCCTTATCATTCTAACTCGGCCGCATTAACCTTTAAGGAAGAAAATCTCCAAACGTCAACACTATAACAATATGGAATAATCCTCATCATACTGAGACAAAATCGATAGATAATTAACTTAACACGTAGATCTATGATTACGCCGAAAGGCGTACACCTATTGACAATGGGAAGATTTAATAGGGGTTTAGTGCTTAATAAGTTTTCTATGGACACGATTAAATATGACTGGAATATTCTTAGTAGTCACACAAAATAAATGGCTCATTAACTTCCTAGATATTATAAAGACATCCGTTTATGTGTTTACTTTTTTACATTTACCTAATCATATTTAAAAATTACTTTGATAGCTCACTGATTGTCAGGTAACAGAAATTAAAATACTAACACGAGATAAATGAAGCTCAACCGTTTATTTGTTAATCAATAATAAAATTTAATATATTCGTTTAAGGATTCATTTCATCTTATCAGCCTTTTGGCGTTGATCAGCCACAATTATGTGGCTGTGCTAGTTTAAATATAGACACAATAAAACAATTCTCATTTCTAAACAATGTAGGTACCATGAGTTAATAGGGGTTTAGTTAATAGGTGTACACCTTACGCTGAAAGGCGTACACCTATTGACAATGGACAGATTTAATAGGGGATTAGTGCTTAATAAGTTTTCTATGGACAAGATTAAATATGGTTGGAATATTCTTAGTAGTCACACAAAATAAATGGTTGTGATTTCAATCATTAACTTCCTAGTTATTATAAAGATATCCGTTTATGTGTTTACTTTTTTACATTTACCTAATCATATTTAAAAATTACTTTGATAGCTAACTGATTTCCACGTAAGTGATTAACAGAAATTAAAATATTAACACCAGATAAATGAAGCTCAACCATTTATTTGTTAATCAATAATAAAATTTAATATATTCTTTTGACGATTTGTTTCATCTTATCAGCCTTTCCGCGTTGATCAACCACAATTATGTGGTTGTGCTAGTTTAAATATAGACACAATAAAACAATTCTCATTTCTAAACAATGTAGGTACCATGAGTTAATAGGGGTTTAGTTAACATGTGTACGCCTTACGCTGAAAGGCGTACACCTATTGACAATGGGCAGATTTAATAGGGGTTTAGTGCTTAATAACTTTTCTATGGACAGGATTAAATATGGCTGGAATATTCTTAGTAGTCACACAAAATAAATGGCTGTGATTTCAATCATTAACTTCTTAGCTATTATAAATACATCCGTTTATGTGTTTACATTTTTACATTTACTTAATCATATTTAAAAATTACTTTGATAGCTAACTGATTGAAGTGATTAACACAAATTAAAATATTAACACCAGATAAATGAAGCTCAACCGTTTATTTGTTAATCAATAATAAAATTTAATATATTCTTTTAAGGATTCGTTTCATCTTATGAGCCGCATTGATCAGCCACAATTATGTGGTTGTGCTAGTTTAAATATAGACACAATAAAACAATTCTCATTTCTAAACAATGTAGGTACCATGAGTTAACATTTACATTTAATCAAGAATCATCTATGGTGAAGCTTAACCACCGCCCCGGATGTGCATAATAAACATTGTGATAGATTTTATGTTACTGAAGATGATAAATAAAGAAAAGACTAAATTTGCTAATGAAAGAGATAAACCACAATACTCAATACAAAACCTCCTCGATAAAAATTGTCGGCACTCCGCAACGAACTGGTTAGAGGGAGGATTCTAATCGATTGCGCACAAAGTGACAGTAGTCGATAAGTTTAGAATGACAGACTATATATATATATATATATGAATTTCTTTAGATTTTGGGTTACATCCGATCTCGCGAAATAATTTAGTAAATTAATAATTTCTTTTAGTAAATGGTTGGTGCTACTTATCAATTGAATGTAACAGTACCACATCATAGTTTAATATGTTTCTCTCTATTAAATTTAGGGTCTTATCCTTAATACCAGTAGACCTATAGTTTAATATAGTTTAATTTCTTTTAGTAAATGGTTGGTGCTACTTATCAATTGAAGGTAAACCCAAGAGAGGGTTGACATTTCAATACTTGCACCTTCCTTCCACCCAAGAATATATGAGAGATAATAAAACTTTACATTAAATCATCACCATCAATCAACCATCACACAGAACTTGATAATGCTTCCTGATACTTCTTCATTCTTCACTTTTTACAATACTTTGATGATGTAAATAATATAACTCAATGTATTTATGAAACTCCTCCAAGTTTCCCTCTTCGAATCCTCCCACAAAAATATTTATAGAGAGAATGGTAGACCTTATTCAATTATGGTTTATTCACGAGAGAAATCTTCTACAGCATGCCCCACCCTCAATATTTAATAAAATATTGTAACATTCATATATAGGAAACTACAACCAGTAATAAAAATTCAATTCGTATCACTTCATTTGAATTTTCAATGAAGACATTATGATTGTTTTACCTGGAACACCTGATAAAACATCACCAAAAGACTTCATCGTCCCTTGAAATTTGGCCTTATTTACTTCATATATCCTTGTTCATTAACAAACTTGTCTGTCTTGAAAAATTAATGTTTAATGAGATGTATTTATACCCTTTATGTCACTTCCTTTTAACAGTAGCTCTAACCTCACACTTTCTTATTTTGTAATTATTTTCTTTAATTATCTTCATTCAATTCACTTTGTCATCTTCAAAATTGATTTTTCCTCAACCATGAGGATCCACGTGACGTCCCACCTATCACTGGAAAAAATATGATGTATGTTATCCATACATGGATGTTGTATATACATGTGCATTGTCCTTCATGTCCAAATTACTGCATCAGTCTTGGAGTCCAAAACCAATGACTAGGGTTGACATCAATGAAAACAACCAATCTTCCAAAAATCTCTCCCTTTGTCATTCATGGAAACACTCATGCTCCCCCTGTCATCATGATCTCAATTTCTCTCCCCCTTTGACATGAATGGAAAAGGGTGGGGTTTCTCCCCATGAGTTCAATGGCATAAGGTGAACTTCTTTTTTGGGGTTGCTCCCTCTAAACATGTGGCACTCAATAATACTTCATCCTTATTTTTGGTCTTTGGGACTTTTTCTTCCTTGAAATCCTTTTGTGTGGCTTCTGTCTTCTCTTGATTCTTGATGTTTAGGACTTCGGTCTTCTTGTTGCAGCTGCAACTAATCTTCCTCAATTATTTTCAATGATTGTACATTTTAGGGAGTCAAAGGTAAGAGCGTGTCCTTGATCACATATTTTTCTGACACTGAGGATATTATGCTTCATATCTCCAACCAATAGGACTTTTCCTTTGTTTACATTTTCACCTCCAAGCTTTATAGTTCATTTTCCAAGTATTTTGGTAGATGAGTCATCTCCAAATAAAACACTTCAACCATTTTTATTCAAGCAAAGAAATTTGCTTTGATCTTTGGTCATATGATATGAGCACCCACTGTCTATGAACCATTCATCTTCTTCTTTTCATTATTTAGCGACCAATGCTATTCGACAGTTTTCATTGTGTGGAATGTATTTCCTTTTCCATGTTATAGTTGGCATAGGGACATTTGGCGTATGATTATCTTCATATCTGTGAAATCTCGTGCTTTGTAATGAAGATTATTTCACTTGTAACATACAATATTTTGATCCATTAATGGGTCAAACAGATTATAGCTTATGTTGGTAGGTCTATGAACATTTCCATATCTACTATTTGCATCATTCATGTAGTTTGCGTAGTTATTCATTTCATTGGTTCTACAATTGATTTCCTTGTTTCCAAAATTTCCACAAGTATAACAATGTCCAAGAAAGAAATTTTGATACCTCGGAGTAAGTGATATTCTTTGTGGTGTGGTCCGTCTAGGTTCACGATCTATTATTCTATAGTTTCCTTCATAATGATTTCTTTCATACCAGATGGGAGAGGATATTCTTGATGTCTCATTCCTTCTGAATTCTAGTCTTCTATCTTGTTGTTCAACTTGTTCTGGAGTATTGGTTTCATCATTTTCATATTCCTTCTCTCGTTTTGTTGTCTTCAAACTTTCATTGTATGCTAGTCATGTATTGTCGTTTGGAGATCTTTGACTGCTAAGGATCTCATCTACATTTTTAGTGCTTTTTTCGAACTTCTTCAAATTTTCTATTGTCAATAGTAGCTCCTCTTTTCTGTGATCCAATTCTTCTTTTAATTTCTCATAATATTCTAATTTTCCTTCAAGTTATCAATAGTATTTTGAAGCTTGTAATTCTCTTCTTCACAACTACTTAATTCACATTTTAGTATAATGTTTGTGTTTTCAATCTTTCTATTTTCAGTTTCAACATGCTTCAACTTTTCAAGATCTCATCTTCTTGTTCACTCTCTGCATTCTCTTTGTATCCCCAAAAGGAATCAAGATTGGTTTCTTCATATGAATCTTCTCCAGAAATGATTTCTTCTTCTTTAGAACTCTTGTGATCATCATTCTGGGTTTCTTGGGTCATGAAGAGGACTTCTCCTCCATCATTATCTTCTTCATCACTCTCATATGAGGATATGTTATCATCTTTGGAGTAGAATCTCTTTTTGTTTTTAAGACTTCTCTTTTTATAGTAGCAGTTTTCAACAATATGTCCTATTCTACCACAGTTAAACAATTTGAGAGGAGACTTACCTTTGTATCTTCCACTTCCCTTCTGAAACCTTCTTACGAAATTTGTTATTTCTTCATTGAGGTCGTTATCCTTGTCTTTTGTCTTCTTTTTGTATTTAAAGGCTGCTTCATTGTTTGGCTGGTCACTTTCTGTACTTGTTCTCATTTCACATGTTATAAGAGACCCATGTAATTCATCCATTGTCATTTTGGTCAAGTCCCTATTTTCTTCAATGGCAGAGACCTTTGCATCATACTTCAAGAGAGGCTATCTTAACACTTTTTGTACAACTAAGGATTCATTGAGATCTTCATCTAATCCTCTGATAGCATTAACAACTTCATCAAATCTAAAAAATAGGTTGTAATATCTTCCTTTTCATCCATCTTCAAATTTTAAAATTCTTCTCTATGTTGTTGAAGTTTGACCTGCTTAACTTCTGGATCACCTTCATAGATACTCTTGATTCTGTCCCATACCTCTTTAGCAGTGTTGTGGTCCATTACTTTGCTAGCAATGGTTGGGGCCAATGCTCCCAGAATAACATGTTTGGATTTTGAATTACAACTCATATTCTTCTTCTCATTTGGATCATTTGGAGCATTATTTGGGATTACATAACCATTTACAACTAAGTACCAAATGTATACTCCCAAAGATGTTAGGTAATTTTTCACTCTATCTCTCTAGTATGCATAATGTCTTCGAGAAAATCTTTGAATCCCATTCGAAATGTGCTCATGGTCATCCATCTCTGCTTAGGAATTTCCTTCCAATGGTTAAATTGTTCTAAAGGCAACTTGCTCTAATACCAATTGTTCATACTGAGAGGGGGGTGAATCAATATCAAATACAATTTGGAAAAAAATTCAAATTATACTTCAACCAGATTATATATTCAATTATATCCAATGAGCAATCAACAATAGTAGAAGAGTTACACAAATACACTGGAATACACCATGCACAATATATGAGAAATAACAAATAGTTATTGTTCAGGGGAAGTAGTGCCTTACAGAGGTAGCTATAGCTTCCAAATATAAAGGGAGGGATAAACCTCCAAAAGGAGGATACAATCCTCCAATATCAAGAGAGGGTTGACCTCTCCATCCTTGCCCCATACTTCCACCCAAGAATATATGAGAGATAATAAAACTTTACATTAAATCATCACCATCAACCAACCATCACATAAAACATGATAATGCTTCGTGAGACTTAGTCAACTTCTGCAATCATTTAGTTCTTAGAATACTCTGATCCTGTAGATAATATAACTCGATGTATTCTGTGAAACGCCTCCAAGTTTCACTCTTTGAATCCTCCCAAAAATGGAGTTATAGACAAAATGGTAGACCTTATTCAATTCTAGTTTATTCAAAAGAGAAAACTTGTACAACATGCCCTATGCTCAATATTTAACATACGATTATGAAATTCATACACAAGAAGCTACATCGTGTACTATTTCCAATGCAATTTTCCTAACTTGATTTGGATTCTCTATGAAGATGTTATGATTGTTTTACCCGGAACACCTTTTTTTTTTTTTTAAATAAAA
>ML778657.1:2479320-2496796 GCA_009831015.1 Picea engelmannii | reverse complement strand
TCATCGGGAGGATTCTAAAGATCTTTCAAGAATCCCCCGATCGCCTATCGACCTCTTTTCGAAAATCTTTTACAATCAATCGTATTATCCTTCGTGGACTCGGTTTATTTAGATCTTTATAGAAAGGAGGAGATTGAGGATAATGTAAATGTAAAGATTAAATAAATTTTATATTCATCCGGCACAAACGCTTATATTATCTTATGAGATTTCACTTTCAATTTGAATTATATATTCAGTGAATAACTAATACAAAAGGAAGGGTAATTTTTGGAGTATACACTTGTCCATTACGTTAGGTAGTTGGTATATCGCGTTCATAAAGAGAATTTTATTTAAATTAATAATAAGGAGAAGGTGTAAAGTAACAAGTCTTTGCTTTTAGGTAAGATTAAGAAGAAGATAGATACTTTGTTTATTAAAAAAAATTACGATACTTTAAAAGTTAGTATATTATAATTTGTATTTTGTAAAAAGTTTGTGCAGGGTATTAATCAAGATATCTTGATCTTAGTGGATATATCAACTTTGCATATGCATTGGTCATCATTTTGTTTGCAATGGTTAAAGAAATCACTTTGTTACGAGAGTGAGCATTAAAAAAAAAATGGAGATTAGAGCAAAGATTAGGAGAAGGAATTTGAGAATGTACTAGTTAAGCATTTTAACAATATAAAAGATAAATAGGAAAATATAGCCTTGGTGATCCCAGGAAAAAGCTATGTTGAGGTTAAATTCCGTTACAAAATCTTTGTAGAGGATATATCACGAATCATGTTAGAAGGTTGAGCTTGCTATTAACAATTGCATACGATAAACTTTTAGCTCCCCCACATTGGCATGTCAATTGAACATATAGAATCATTGAATAGATAAGACGAATGTTGTATTTTTAAGTTGAGATTTCAAATGACAAAGTAAAAGACCATCTCTTGCATTTCTCAATTTCCTTAACTCTCTAACAATGTTAACATAGTAAACAATAATCAAATAGCTAATTCTATATTGTTAAGTTGGTTCTGTTAAGGGACAATCAGATGATTGTTGACGTGAGAAAAATCGAGATGCTAAGATATTGGAATAAATTCAACAAAATTACAGACAAAATAAAATTATACCCTTGTTTTAGACTAAGGTTCTTAGTTGGAGCCAAAAATTGAGGAATATTTGGATGTAAGGTTTTATAGAGATGGTGTGTAATGACTTGTTTGATTTTGGTCTAAGAACCATAATGATGCAGGAGCATCGCCAACAAAGTGCGTGTGGAGGACAGTTGGGTGCACTAGCGCGTATTTTGAAATATTTTGAATTTCAAAGTTGGCGTATTAATGTAACATCTGGAAATGATTTTGATTTATGAGCGTCTTTAATGATCGGAGGCTGAGCCGTCGCATAAGATCGATGGGGGAATGTATTTTGTTTTGATGTGATGAATTGCAGTACAGATCTGGAGCTTTCGCTCTTATCTGTCCGACTCGAACATTTATTGTAATAAATATTTAGTAGTTGAAAGATTTAATTTCGATGGGATAGTTGTAGAGTAGTTGGAGGGAAGAACTTGAAGAATCCCTTTGTATAAAGATTGATATTGTTGCCGAGAAGAGGCTGTTGAATCTAATGTGTAGATTTCCATTATAATCAAGAGCTAGAAGCTACAAAGAAGTTGTGTATAAATGTATGTAAAGTTCAGTTGAATGAATATAACAGAGGAGCATTGTCCCAAATGTGTGTTGATATTGTGTCTATGTGAATGAGTGAATGGTAGACTTTTTTTATTTTATTTCCAATTCTCTGTTATTTCTTGTTCTTGTATTCATGAATGCATTTACAGGGTTGAATATATGAGTCAATGTGGAGAGTGAATAAGTTTCAATTGTTTCTCTTCTTTGAGCGAGTGCACGGTGTGCATAGTGTCCGCAAGGAGTGTGTGACTGAGTCAGTTCCAACTCGAAGCTCAGAAGAGGTAGCACATAACTTATGTATGCAAGGAGTGCATTGATGCCCACAAGAAGTGCGTGACAGAGTCTCAAACTCACAAATTTCAAGAGGAGTAGCGTGACTTTAGTCGCAGAGAAGTGATTGGAGAACAGTCTCAAAGTGTGAGAAGGGATCCACAAAGAAGTTGAAATGTCGACTAAGTGTCGAAGAAAAACATTCTGAAGGACGAAGAAGGTTGAGGAAGTTAAGCTCATGAGGGAAAGCAATGGAAAATCGTCAAGGAGGAGAACCCCTGAAGCCTTCACCAAAGTCAGTGGATGAGATTCATTCTGGAAGGAGGCAAATGATTTTAGACTGTCAGATCTGGGAGAGCTACGCAGAGGTTAGCCATAAGGTGTTCGACACTTCAGAGTTCGGGAAGTTTGAGGGCTTGGTGAAAGCGGAGCCGCGAAGTCTGAATTCTGAAGCCGTGAATTGATCTCAGTCGTTGATTGCGAGGAGAGCATGTGGCATCAGATTAAGGAATCTGGGAGTTAGAAGTCCGAAAGTTCGCATACGAGGCGAACATGAGCTTCACAAAATCAGGAGCCAGAACATAATCGGGCCGTAAAATCCAAGGAGTCATGTGTCAAATATCCATGAGTTCTGGAGGAAGAGCCTTCAAAATCCATCGAAAGTAGAGATTGAAAAACTCCTGAAGCCCGAGTAAGCGAAGTCAGCCATGACCGTTGACTGTTGGAGGAAACGCGAATCGTAGATTTGGCTCTACGCAACTTCGTTAGTTTGGAGTTCATGAGGAAAGAGACTTGCTGCATCCAAGATAGCCCCGGGTCATAGCCCGAAGTCACATGTAGGAAAGGGGCCTAGCAGAAGGAGCTAACGCCCATAAATTTGAAAAGTGCCAGGAGAGCTAGAGAAAGGGCCCGCGAGTTCCATATAACTTGCACCTAAGGAGATAAGGGGCTTGTGTAACTTGTTTTGGGTTCTAGTAGGGGCCCAAAGAGCTAATACAACTCAGTGTTTCAGCGATCCTAGACTGGGAGGTCGAGCAACCCTTTGGAGAGAAGGGGGGTCTGCACTAGGGTGGTATCAGAGTTGAGTACATAATTGATTTCTGTAGGAAGATAAGTAGGCTGATATCAGAGAGAGGTATCTAGAGCGTCAACACAATGCCACCTAGAAGACATGTTGAGCCACCCGTAGCCAACAGATCTATGGAAAGAGATATGAGAGAACTGTGTGCGAGGTTGGATGCCATGGAAACAACACAAAGGAGAGCGCTTGATGTTGGAGACATCAGCGAGGAAGAAAATGAAGATGTAGAAGTCAAAGAAGCTGTGGAAGAGGATGCCGCGGAAGAATGCTTGCTGAGAGAGGTTGTCAAATTGGGAGCCAGAGTGAAGATCGACGTCCCAATGTATGAAGTAAATTTAGACACAGAATAATTTCTTAATTGGATACGAGCAATGGACAAGTATTTCGACTATGAGGATGTCGAGGAAGAGAAAAAGGTGAGATATGTCATCACTAGGTTGAAGGGACATGCGGTGCTGTGGTGGGATGAACTGCAAGCCTACAGGAGGAGTAAAGGCAAACAAAAGATTAAGAGTTGGGATCGAATGGTAGCTAAGCTAAAGGAGAAATTCATGCCCAAGGATTACCAGATAAATCTGTTCAGGAGGATGCAGAACCTGAGGCAGAAAGGGATGACTGTGAAGGAGTACACAAAGGATTTCTACAAATTGAACATCAGGGATGGATAGAGAGAGAGAGAGGAAGAGAAGGTTGTCACATACATCAATGGCCTGAGATATGAAATTTAGGAAAAAATCAACATGGCGACAATCATAACAGTAGAGGATGCATAAGAAATTGTGTTGAAAGCAGAAGAGAAGTTGGCCATGAAGCAGAGTCAACAAAACAAAGATCGAAGCTTGAACAGAGGCAAAGGAGTTGCCCAGGATAAAGCACAGAAACCAAAAGACGAGGCAGAGAAACCACAAAGTCATTCTGAGAGAGGATGAAGTTCCCGAGGAAGGCAGAATGGTGGTAGAAAATCCTTTCCGAGAGGAAGGGGAAGAGGTAGAGGAGGAGAAGTAAGGTGTTATGCATGTGGAAAAACAGGGCATATGTCTTAGGATTGTCCCGAGAGGAAGAAAGGAGGAGGTGAGACTCACATTTCAGAAGTGCAGAAGCGATATGTTGAGGCATAATGTGTAGAGGATGGGAAATACTTGATGATGATGAAGGTTCTCTTGAAGCAAGAGCCAGAGACTAAAAAGCCAACGCAAAGGAACAATTTGTTTAGGACAGCCTGCAAAACAAAGGATAGAGTTTGCAAGGTGATAATTGACAGTGGGAGCACTGACAACTTAGTATCCACAGAGATGGTGGAAAATCTAGAGCTAGAAACGACTGCACACCTGACACCGTATAAAGTCTCATGGTTGCAGAAAGGTCATCAGGTAACAGTCACTAAGAAATGCCTGGTTGAATTTAAGATAGGAGGACATAGGGATGAAATTCTGTGTGATGTGATTCTCATGGATGTATGCCATGTTTTGTTGGGAAGACCATGGTAGTATGACATGAATGTCATTCATGATGGGAGGAGAAACACTTACACCTTAGAGAAGAATGGTAGGACACACATGTTACTACCAATTGAGGAAAAGAAAGTGAAGGATGAAGCTAGCACGAGCATACTTCTCATGAGTGGGAAGGAACTCCTGAATGAAGTAAAGAAGGAATAGGAGATGTAGTTTGGTGTAGTGAGGAAGCCGAGGGTTATCCTTACCAGTACTTCGATGGAACTATTAGAGAATTTTGTTGATATAATAGTGGATGAGTTACCAAGCTCATTGTCTCCTATCAGAAGTATCAATCATCACATTGATTTGGTACCAGGAGAAATCCCGCCAAACAAAGCAGCGTACAGGTTGACACCTCAAGATAATGAGGAGGTGAAAAGACAGGTTCAGGATCTGTTAGACAAAGGATTAGTCAGAGAAAGCTTGAGCCCATGTGTAGTGCCAACTGTATTGAGTCTGAAGAAGGATGGAGGATGGAGAATGTGTACAGACTCGAGATCCATAAACAATATCACCATCAGATACAGATTTCCATTGCTAAGAATGGATGACTTGATGGATTGTCTAAGTGGAGTGAATTATTTTTCAAAGATAGATTTGAAAAGTGGATATCACCAGATAAGAATGAGAGAAGGTGATGAGTGGAAAACATCATTCAAGACAAATGAGGGATTGTGTGAATGGCTTGTTATGTCGTTTGGCTTAACGAACGCCCCGAGCACTTCTATGAGGATGATGAATGAAGTATTGGAAGATTTCATTGGCAAATTTGTAATTGTATATCTAGATGATATACTAGTCTTTAACAAGACTAGGGAGGAGCGTTTGAGACACTTGACATTGGTGATGAGGAGGTTGCAACAAGAGAAGTTATTGATTACCCTGAACAAGTCCTCTTTCATGAAGACAAAACTCATTTACTTGGGTTTTGTGATTTCTTCAAATGAATTGAAGATGGATCCCGAAAAGGTGAGAGAAATCAGAGAGTGGCCGTCACCAAAAAACATATTTGAGGTAAGAAGCTTCCATGGATTGGCAAGTTTTTACCGTAAGTTCATCAGAAACTTTAGTGGGATTAGTGCTCAAATGATGGATACAGTGAAGAAAAGACACAAGTCTTTTAAATGGACAGAAGAGGCCGAGAGGAGCTTCAACATATTGAAGGGGAAGATAACCGAACAATCGGTTCTGGTTTTACTAGATTTCGGGAAGACATTTCAAATAAGATGTGACGCGAGTGGAGTTGCAATTGGAGTGGTCTTAAGTCAAGACAAAAAACTTGTTGCATATTTCAGTGAGAAGTTGAATGAAGCTAAAAATAAGTACTCCACATAATTCAAGCCTTGAATAAATGGAGGCACTATCTCGTACCCAAGGAGTTTGTTTTGTATAGCGATAATCAAGTTCTACTATTCATAACCAGATAGGAGAAATTAAACTAGAGACATGCTAAGTGGATAGAGGTTATGAAAAAATTCACTTTTGTGATTAAACACATTTATGGTAATGCTAACAAGGTTGTTGATTCCTTGAGCAAGAGAATTTTGATTCTGTAGGAATTTCAAGTCAAGACCTTAGGGTTTGATCACCTTAAGGAAATGTATCACTGCGATCTAGATTTCAAAGAGGCATATGAAACATGTGTGAATCATGTACTCAAAGACAAAATTCAATGGGCCAAATACCTGATTCAGGATGGGTTGTTGTTCAAGGGAAGCTAGTTGTGCATACCAAAGTGTTCGATGAGGGAGAATTTACTAAAGGAAAAGCATAGTGGAGGTCTAGCTGGAAATTTCGTCTATGAAAACGAATTTACCCAATTAAACGGTTCATATTATTGGCCAGGTATGAGAGCAGAGGTGAAGAGGTTTGTGAACAATTGTAATATTTGTCAGTATGCCAAGGGGAAGAAGCGAAACACTAGGTTGTATCAACCATTACCCATTCCATAGAGGTCGTGGGATGCAATAAGCATGGATTTTGTGTTGGGATTACCAAAGACACAAAGAGGAAGTGATTCCATATTTGTGGTGGTGGAAAGATTTTTGAAGATGACGCACTTTATCCCATGCCAGAAGACCCGTGATGCAGCACATGTTGCAAATCTGTTTTTCAAAGAAGTTGTGAGACTCCATGGATTGCCCAGGAGTATAGTTTTAGACAGGGATACCAAATTTGTCAGTCATTTCTGGAGGACGTTGTGGAAAAATTTGGGGGCATAGCTATATTTTAGTTCGGCATATCATCCACAGATGGATGAACGAAAAGAAGTTGTGAATAGGAGCTTAGGAGATTTGTTGAGGAGTTTGGTCACTAAGCACCATAGTCAGTGGGATCAAATTATAGCACAAGCTGAGTTCACATACAATGAATCAATTAATAGAAGCATTGGGAAGAGTCCATTTCAAATCGTGTATGGAATGAATCCAAGAGGAGTGTCAGAGTTAAGATATCTAGGACATAGCGAGTTTAGGAGCGTTGGAGCCGAAGACTTCGTTGCAGAAATGCAGGAACTTCATAATCAGATCAAGGAGTAGTTAAAGAAGAGAAATAATGAATATAAGCACAGAGCTGATCAACACAGGAGGAAGCTTGAATTTGAAGTTGGAGATCAAGTTCTATCACATTTGAGGAAGGAAAGGTTTTCGAGGGGAACATATAATAAGCTAAAGCTGAAAAAGATAAGACTGTGCAAAATCTTGAGAAGATTTGGTGAAATGCTTATGAACTAGAGCTGCCGGAGGATGTGGGTATATCGCCCATATTAAATATTGCAAACCTGTATCCTTACAAGGAAGGCAGAGCCGAAGGGTCAGAAGATTGAGGAGAGATCCAGTGGAAAAAGAAGATGCCTATAATAGAGAAGCCGCAGATGGAGCAGATCATAGACCAACGAATTGGCATGAAGACCTGAAGGAAGACGTATTTTTAGTATTTGGTAAAATGGAAAGGACACCCGATGGAAGATGCCAGTTGGATTGGTGAAGCAGACATCCAAAATCATGGAAGATCGATGTAGGATCTCATGGACAGGAGTCCATGAATTTTTTCAGCCATGAGGGTATGATGCAGGAGCATCGCTATCAAAGCACACGTGGAGGACAACTGGGCGCACCAACGTGTATTTTGAAATATTTTGAATTTCAAAGATGGCATATTAATGTAACATCTGGAAAGGATTTTGATTTATGAGTGTCTTTAATGATCGTAGGCTGAGCCGTCGCATAAGATCAATGGGGGAATGTATTTTGTTTTGATGTGATGAATTGTAGTATAGATCTGGATCTTTCGCTCTTATCTGTCTGACTCGAACATTTATTGTAATAAATATTTAGTAGTTGAAATCTTTTATTTCGATAAGATAGTTGTAGAGTAGTTGCAGGGAAGAACTCGAAGAGTCCCTTTGTATAAATCTTGATATTGTTGCTGAGAAGAGGTTGTTGAATCTAATGCGTAGATTTCCATTATAATCAAGAGATGGGAGCTACAGAGAAGTTGTGTATGAATGTATGTAAAGTTCAGTTGAATGAATATAACAGAGGAACATTGTCCCAAATGTGTGTTGATATTGTGTCTATATGAATGAGTTAATGGTAGACTTTTTGTTTATTTCCAATTCTTTGTTATTTCTTATTTTTGTATTCATGAATGCATTTACAGGGTTGAATATATGAGTCACTGTGGAGAGTGAATAAGTTTCAATTGTTTCTCTTCTTTGAGTGAGTGCAAGGTGTGCATAGTGTCCGCAAGGAGTGCGTGACTGAGTCATCTCCGACTCGAAGCTCAGAAGAGGTAGCGTGAAACTTATGTATGTAAGGAGTGCATCAACGTCCACAAGAAATGCGTGACAGAGTCTTAGACTCGCAAAGTTCCGGAGGAGTAGCATGACTTTAGCTGTAGAGAAGTGATTGGAGAACAGTCGCAGAGTGTGTGCAAGGATCCAAAAAGAAGTTGAAATTTCGACTAAGTGTCGAAGAAAAACCTTTTGAAGGACGAAGAAGGATGAGGAAGTTAAGCTCATGAGGGAAAGCGATGGAAACTCGTCAAGGAGGAGAATGCCTTAAGCCTTCACCAAAGTCAGTGGACGAGATTTGTTTCGGAGGGAGGCAAACGATTCCAGATCGTCGGATCTGGGAGAGCTACACGGAGGTTATCCGTAAGGTGTTCAACACTTCAGAGTTCGGGAAGTTTGAGGGCTTGGTGAAAGCGGAGCCGCGAAGTCCGAAGTCCAAAGCCATGAATTGATCTCAACAGTTGATTTCGAGGAGAGCACGTGGCAATGGATTAAGGAATCCAGGAGTCAGAAGTCCGGAAGTTCGCATACGAGGCGAACATGAGCTTCACGAAATCACGGAGCCAGAACATAATCGGGCCATCAAATCCAAGGAGATGTGTGTCAAATATCCACAAGTTTTGGAGGAGGAGCCTTCGGAAGCCATCGAGAGTAGATATTGACATACTCTTGAAGCCTGAGTAAGCGAAGTCAATTGTGATCGTTGATTGTTGGAGGAAACACGTGCCGTAGATTTGGCTCCACGTAGCTTCGCTGGTTCGGAGTTCGTGAGGAAAGAGACTTGCATCCAAGATAGTTGGAGTCTGAAGTTGTAGAGCACTCAAGAGGTTTAGCCCCGGGTCATAACCCGAGGTCACATGTAGGAAAGGGGCCTAGCAGAAGGAGCTAGCGCCCGCAAATTTGAAAACTGCTAGGAGTTCTAGAGAAAGGGCCCGCGGGTTCCATAGAACTTGCACCTAAGGAGATAAGGGTCCTGTGTAACCTGTTTTGGGTTCCAGTAGGGGCCCGGAGAGCTAATACAACTCAGTGTTTGAGCGATCCTAGACCGGGAGGTCGAGCAACCCTTTGGAGAGAAGGGAGGGCTGCGCCACATAATCTCTTATGCATCTTACCTTTTGGGGTCTTCTTCATCCTTTGTATTTGAATTTTGTTATTGATCACCTATAGGGATATTTCTTATATTTAAATAGGATGAATCTTTCAAAACCTTTTGATTGACTCCTTTTGCACGTCCTTTGTGTTTCTTGATCACTTCTTAAAAAATTCTCTAATAGTTCATTGAGTATTTATTGACATTTGAAGATTTTCATATTTTTAATGTGACCAATGATTCATTGGGAAACATTTAAATTTCAAATGAAGCATATTTTAGAATGCCTTGATGGTTCATCGAGTTATTTTAGAAGTTCGTTTTGAAAATCTTCTTAATTATATCAACAATTCATCAAAATAATTTGAACTTTCAAATGCATGAATATTTAGAATTCATATGATAGTTCATTGGGGAAATTTTGAAGTTACATCTTACCATATTACAACTCCACTTGGCATGCTATCGAGGTCTTCTTGAATTTTATCTTTCAAATTTGCATGGTGGTTCATTGGGGGACTTTCACATTTCAAATGAAACATCTTTTTAAAGCGTTTGATGGTTCATTGAACCATTAAATTTGAAGTTGTCACTATAACATCTTTCAAAATAGTCCAATAGTTCATCATGTCATTTTTGAAATTCTTATCATGCACCTTTCGAAAATGCTCAATGGTTCATCAGGATAATATCGAAGATCAAATTTTGAAAGTGTCTGATAGCTCATTGGGCCATTTTCGAAGATCATATTTCAAAATGGCCCAATGGTTCATCAAGGAACTTTTGAGTATGTGTTATCTTTTTCTGAAAGCTCCTAATGGTGTATCAAGCCACTGTCAAACATTTGAATGTCAAATTTTTGGAATGGCCTTATGGTTGATCAAACCACTTTCAAACTTTTGTTGTGAGAATCATTTGACAACCCCCAACGATTCATCAGGGGATTTTCAAAGTTCAACCAACACATTTTTTGAAACTTTCTAATGGTGTATTAGGTCCCCTCCAAATTAGAAAGTGCACATTTGATGGCACAATCTACATTATCTTTTGAATTTATTTTGGATTTAATGTAGTCACAATATTTTTGTAGTAAATCTTTCACCTATTTTCAAATATTTTCCCATGGTTCAAAATAAATTATGCAGGTGTCAAGACCTCAATATACCCAAGTTTCTAGACTTGGGGACCGCTTTTATTTTTTTATAATTGTTGGCTTCTTGATTTACTTTTATAATCATGAAGGAGTGACGTCTTGATTAATCTTACTTGATATTTTCATTTCCTTATACATCCCCCTTTTGAGGGATTATTTAAGCAATTTGGTCTTTGTTTTATCTTTCATTTGTATGATTTATTTTCACATTTCTAGATCCTTATGTTAGTGTTGTTGATTAAGGTTGGTTGTCATTGATGTCAACCCTTGAAGAAAGCCCCGCAACACAAAGGTTTGGGTAATGGACCCAAGATTGTTTGATGTAAATATGACTCATTATTGTCTTGTCATGGTTGATAGGAAGTAAAGATGGATGAACTCCAAAGTGGCCCCCTTATGGTGAAAGCCCTCACGGGAAGACACTTTGTGGAGTAAGAGAACCCATGCTTAATTGTGGAATAATGAGATGAAGGACAATGAATTTGTCAAGTAAACTATCCTATATGCATATTGCTTGTCATTCCATTTCTAGTGGTATGTGGAACGTCACATAACTCCTCACGGTTAGAGAGTTATGGCCATGAGAAGTTGGAGACCCCAGGTTTGGGTAATGGACCCAAGTTTGTTTGATGGATAACGGTATGAGTTATGATATGTTTTAAAATAATACTATTCTATATGGATATTAAATTTTATTCCATTTCTGGTGGTATGTGGAACATCACATAACTCCTCACAGTTTGAGAGTTATGGCCTTACGAAGTTGGAGGACCCTCATATGTCATCTAGAAGCCACAAAAGGTCAAAGTAGTCAAAGTGGTTTAAGAGATTTTAAAAGGTAAATAATAAAGTGAAGTAATGAGTGTATTATAATTCAAAGTGAATACAAAATAAATTATTTCAATAATAAATTTAAAGGAGAAATTAGAAGTGGGTTAACCCTAAAATAAGGAAAGTGGGGCCAAGTGACCTAGAAGATGTTTTTAAGGAAGCTACTTGGAGAGTACAAATAAGAGGCAAGGCTCTCTCATTTTAATCACACTTGATCATATTGAATATGTATAGGTGTCTGAGGTAACCAAAGATATCTAAGCCAAAATTCTGAGGGAAGGTGAAGAAAAGAAGGCCGAAATGCAAGGAAAGATAAATTCTTTTGATGGTGCTTTCTAATGTATGTTATTTACAGGTCATATCACCATTTTCGCTATAACTTTTTTTCTATAATGATTCAGACCGTGAAATTTCTATTCCATTGAGAAAACATATCCAAGTATATTTGGTAAGAAATTTAGCTTGTGGGTCATTGTATTTTTGGAGTTACACTCTGTGGAAAATAGGGTTTGTGGTTAGTCCCGAAACTAGTCAAAAATAGGTGTTTCGGGTAAAAATGTCATAACTTTTTCATAACATATCCAAATTCATTGAAAAAAAATGTTTTGGTTAGGGTAAAGTCTTTAGTATACTATGTCATAGTTTCATATCAATTCAACAAATATTTTGTGCGAGGCACGCTCTACAAGGTCGCTCTCTAGAATAAACCAGAATTCAACAAGGTATGCCATTTTTTCTATAACTCCTTTTATGAGAGGTTCAAAGTAATGAAACCTGGAGGAATTGAATAAAACACATTGAAGAACATTGTGTATCAGTTTCATATCTTTATACATTACATTTACAAAGTTATGATTACTTCAAGTTAGGGTTGTTGACTAATCCAAAACTAGGCATGTGAGACTAAATAAAAATTTGATGAAAATGCTAGTCTCTTGTTGTTGAAGTTAAAGAAGGCTTTTAGGAATGTGATCATATACACAAGGTATATTACAGAGCTACAAATTAGATTTGGATGATGAAATTGATGAGGGATTTTGGTTGAGGTACATGTTGAGTACATGGTCGAGACAAGTAGTTGATGAGTTGGCACATACATGAGGTGTATAGTTGATGATGTTGGTACATATTGATGAGTCATAGTTGATGAGTAGTTGACACATGATTGGTACATACTTGGTACATGGTTGTATGCACTTGTTTATGGTACAGGTTGATTACAAGTTATTTGGTACAGGTTGGTGCATGGTTGATGCACTTGTTTATGGTACATATTGATTAAAGTTTGAGGTATAGGTTGATGCATGGTTCAGATTTATTGGTACATGTTTAAAGTGGTATATATCATAGTGATAGGTTGACAGTGGTTCCATCATTCTACTTCTACTTCAGGGTGGAAGGATGGGGCAAAGACATGTGGTTGTAGCCACCTTCCGGTTGTAGCCAGAGAACATAGGGGGTTGTAGCCTCCTTTTGGTTATAGCCAGAGAATTGGGGTGTTGGAGCTTCCCTCAGGTTGTAACCTGAGAAACTAGGGGGTTGGAGCCTCCTTCCAATTGCAGCTAAACAAAGGAAGTTGGTGCTTCCAATGAATGTAATTCTTCAAGACATATAAGAAAAAACATTCCGTGGTTTTCTCCCGATTTGGGTTTCCACGTAAAACAATGGTGTGATGTGTATGTGTATGTTTGCTTATTTGTTCATTGCTTATTTACTCTGCAGTTATTGGATGATAATGCTTCATTGATATAACACTTGGATTATATGGTTAAAAAGGATTAAATTGCTCTATTACTGATTCACCCCTCCTCTCAGTAATCCAACAATTGATATCAGATCCAGTTCCTTCAGAAATCAGTTTAACCGCTGAAAGGTAGATCATGGAGAGTACCAACTCATATAAAAATGGAATATCACAGTTTGATGGACAAAAGTATGCTTTGTGGAGCATAAGGATGAGGACATATATACATGCACAGGGATTTCAAGTTTGGCAATCAATTGTAGATGGATACACAACACCAACAGTTCCACCAACAAATGACAAAGCAGTAAAACTCGGTGAGAATAATTCGAAAGACACAAATGCACTTTGAATGGTCTCAGTGATATGGTATTCACCAAAGTTGCACACTGTAAATCCACTAAAGATATTTGGGACAAGCTTCAAAATATTTATGAAGGAGATACAAAAGTCAAAGCAACAAAGTTTCATACTTACAGAGGTCAGTTTGAACAACTAAAAATGAAGGAAGATAAAGATATCACAACCTACTTCTTATGAGTCGATGAAACAGTGAATGCAATCATAGGATTGGGAGAAGAAATTGAAGAATCTCTAATTGTTCAAAAGATACTAAGATCTCTTCCTATGAGATTCAACCCTAAGATATCAGAACTAGAAGAAATATCAGATCTGGACTCAATAAGCATGGACGAAATGCATGGAATCTTCACAACATATGAAATGAGAACTGAGTAGGCAAATCTAGATGTAAAAGAAGAAGTCTTCAAGGCATCCAAAAGATCAAAGCAAAAGAAAAAGGAATAAGAAGAATATAACAACAACAGTGATGCCTCATAAGATGATGAAGAAGTGGCCAAATTCGTCAAAAGATTGAACAAGGGAACCAATGGTAGGTATAGAGTAAGCTCCCTTTAATTTGTTTTAATTGTGATGGTATTGGTCATTTTGCTAACAAATGTCCTCATAAGAAAAAGACAAATGATGAAGGTTACTCAAAAGGAAAACACACATATAAAGGCAAAAGAACTACAAATAAAGTTTTCAAGAAAATATTATACACCAAAGAAGACATCTCATCATCAGATGAAGATGAAGTCAGTGACAATGAGATAAGAAGAGTTCTATTCATGGCAGTAAAAGACTCTGACAAAGAAGACTCCAAAGAAGAATATGAAGAAGCCGAAGAAGAATGTGAAAAAGTCGAAGAAGAAATTGAAGAGGCAGAAGTTGACTATCGAGAAGAATTAATGTGTGCCATAAAAGTTATCAGAAGAGAAAAGAAGAAAAATAAGAAACTACAAGTAGAACTAGACAAGAAAAATGACACTCAAGAACTAGAACAAATGATCACAAAATTGAAGGTTCAAATAGAAGAAGATAAAAGAATTGAAGAAGCACTCAAAGAACAACTAGAATAAAAGGACAAGATCATTGGAAACTTGGAAGCAGAGGTTGTCACACTAAGAAAGGATATTCAAAAGAAAAATATGCAAATAGCTCAAAAGTTCTGGATGACATTATCAGCAGTCAAAAATCTCATCTTGACAATTCCGGACTTGGATACAATCAGAAAGAAAGTGGATCAAGCTCCAAAACAACAGAGCAAGAAACAAATCCAAAGAGCTATGTAGAAACAATCAAAGAGGATAGGAAGATATACAAGGAAGATTACAAGGACACTCCTCCACCAAGAAGATTCATATTTCAGAATCAACAACAGACAAATAGGCCTCAAGAAGAAGAAGGATTCATAAGAGCACCTCCTTTCAGAAGATCTTCAACTCCTAGTTATCAAACTATATTTTTTGGTTTATCTTATGCATGTAATAATTTTGGACATAAAGCTGTGAATTGCAGAGCTAACAACAAGAACAATAACAACTTTGAGAGTTATACACAAAGGGATTATTCAAGGAGACCTAGTGACACACAAAGAAGAAGTTACAACAGGTTTGAATCTTTGAACACTGAAGTGAAATGTTACAAATGTAAAAATTTTGGACACATGGCCAAGGATTGCAGAATGTCAGTTCCTCCTAAAGAACCTCAACGGAATAACAACAGTCACAGACAAGAACCTCAGAAAACGACATGGATAAGAAAGCAAGATCAATATAACAATGAAGAATGCACAGTCGCTCTACAAGATAAGCAGAAGAAACACGGTTGGTATGTTGACAGTGGATGTTCAAAACACATGACAGGTGATAAAGACAAATTTATTACATTACGAAAAGAAAAAAATGGACCAGTCTCCTTCAGAAATGATAATTCATCCAAAATCATTGGAGAAGGCACAGTCTGAATTGGGAAAAATAATGAAAAGGCACAAAATGTTCTATTGGTAGAAGATATGAAACATAATCTTGTAAGTGTGAGTCAAATGTGTGACCAAGGTCATAAACTTACTTTCAATTCAGAAAAGTGTGAGATAAGAAAAGAAGGTTCAGGGAAATTGGTCGGTACAGGTGCAAGAACGTCAAACAACATATATGTGTTAAGTGAAATTGGAAATGAAAAGTGTTGTCTAGGAAAGGAAGATGAAAGTTGGATATGGCATAGAAGAATGGGTCACATGCATTTTGATAACCTTGTCAAAGTTAGCAAAAGAGAAGCAGTCAGAGAAATGCCCCAGATCACGAAACCAACCAACACTTTATGCAAGCATTGTCAACAAGGAAAGCAAACAAACACCGGGTTCAAATCAAAGGAATATTCAACAACAAGACCACTGGAAATTATGCACACTGATCTAGTTGGACCAACTACAACAAAGGGCTTAAAAGGTGAAAAATACTTTATGTTATTAGTTGATGATTATACAAGAATGACTGCAGTTTGTTTTCTCAAGAACAAGTCAAAAGCTTTTGAAAACTTCAAGATCTACAAGGAAATGGTTGAAAATGAGATGGATTCAAGAATCAAATGTTTGAGATTTGATAATGGAGGAGAGTTCACTTCAAAGGAATTTATGGACTACTGTAGCAGTTATGGGATAAAAAAACAATTCTCTGTTGCTAGGACACCTCAACAGAATGGAGTTGTTGAAAGAAAGAACATGACAGTACAAGAAATGGCTCGAACAATACTAATGGATTCCAAATTGACAGATATATTTTGGACACAGGTAGTGCATACAACAGTTCACATTCAAAACAAAGTAATGCTCAGAAACAACACTAATAAAACTCCCTACGAGCTATGGAAAGGAAGACCAACAAATGTGAAGCACTCCAGAGTTTTTGGAAGAAAATGCTACATCAAAAGAGAAGATGGCAGAATGGGAAAGTTTGAATCTCGTGTGGACAAATGAATACTTGTTGGTTACTCAAGTACAAAGAAATCATCCAAGTGTTACAATCTAATATTGAACAAAGATTTGGAAAGCATCAACGTAAGAATTGATGAAACAGGCAGACCAAAATCAAAGGAAGAAGAAAACAAATCAATGGAACAACTTTTCGAAGAAGAAGATGAAAAATAAGTAGAAGAGGAATATGAAGATGAAGAGAATTCGACAGAAGAAGAAGAGCAAGTTCATAAATTATCTCCAAAGACACCTAGAAAACGAGTACAGAATAATCATCCTTAAGATTAGATTATTGGAAACAAAGATGCAGGAGTTGAGACTAGAATAAAAATCCGTTCACCAGAACAAACAAACCTAGCACTCTTATCTACAATTGAACCAAATTGTTTTGAAGAAGCTAGCAAGGATGAATTTTGAAATAAGGCCATGGATGAAGAATTGGATCAAATAGAGAAAAATGACACTTGAGAATTGGTTCCAAGACCAAAGAATAAGAATGTGATCGGCACAAAATGAGTTTTTATGAATAAATTGAACGAAGATGGACAAGTTACAAGGAACAAAGATAGATTGGTATGTAAAGGATATGCACAGATTGAAGGAATCGACTTTGAAGAGACATTTTCTCCAGTTGCCAGAATGGAAGCAATCCGTTTACTTTTAGCTTATGCATGCTCCAAAAATGTTAAAGTATATAAGATGGATGTAAAATCATTTTTTCTGAATGGAGAACTTGAAGAAGAAGTCTACATTGAACAACCAGAAGGGTTTCAGTTGTCAGAGAACACAAACTATGTATGTAAATTAAATAAGGTCTTGTATGGTCTAAAACAGGCTCCTATAGCATGGTACTCTAGACTGGATAAGTATCTACAACAGTTAGGGTTCAGAAAAGGAAGTGCAGACAACAACCTCTACATCAAGGTAAGTCAAGGTAATATTTTATTAATTGAAGTTTATGTTGATGATATTATTTTTGGTAGTGATGATGACAGGTTAAGCCAGAAATTTGCAAAAGACATG
>ML778657.1:2412884-2479270 GCA_009831015.1 Picea engelmannii | reverse complement strand
TGAGGCAGAGTATATTGCAGCAACAACATGTTGTACACATGTTCTTTGGATGAAACAAACTTTGACAAATATACAGGTTGAGTATGATGAGCCCATTCCAATATATTGTGATAATACAAGTGCCATCAATATCTCAAAAAACCGGTGATGCACTCCAAGACAAAGCACATTCCAATCAAGTATCACTTTCTACAGGAACATGTTGCAGAAAAGAACATCAGAGTTGAGTATGTGGGCACAAAAGAACAAGTGACAAACATCTTTACAAAACCACTTCCACGGGAAGCCTTTGAATATCTTTTCCAAAGACTTGGAGTTATTTATACTCCAAAATGAATTATTTTTGAATGCTTATCTTATATGTCTTATATGTACACGAGGAAGCACCATAAGAGGACAATTTAGTCAGGAGGAGCAGCCCTGGATGGAAAGATACCTTTGCCATTGATGACAAAGGGCGAGAGATTTATCAGATGCAGAGGACAGAGACATGGTTCCAGTGGGAGCAGATTTATCAGATGCAGAGGACAGAGGCAAATTTATCAGATACAGAGGATAGAGGCATGGTTCCAGTGGGAGCATGAGTGATATGATTTCAGTATTTCATCAGAATATTTCCATCAATGCCAAAGGGGGATATTGTTGATTAAGGTTGGTTGTCATTGATGTCAACCTTTGAAGAAATCCCCGCAACATAAAGGTTTGGGTAATGGACCCAAGACTTTTTGATGTAAATGTGACTCATTATTGTCTTTTCATGGTTGATAAGAATTAAAGATGGATGAACTCCAAAGTGGTCCCCTTATGGTGAAAGTCCTCACGGGAAGACGCTTTGCGGAGTAAGAGAACCCATGCTTAATTGTGGAATGATGAGATGAAGGAGAATGAATTTGTCAGGTAAACTATCCTAGATGAATATTTCTTTTCATTCCATTTTTGATGGTATGTGGAATGCCACATAACTCCTCACGGTTAGAGAGTTATGGCCATGAGAAGTTGGAGACCCCATGTTTGGGTAATGGACGCAAGTTTGTTTGATGGATAACGGTATGAGTTATGATATATTTTTAGATAATACTATTCTATATGGATAGTACATGTCATTCCATTTCTAGTGGTATGTGGAACGTCACATAACTCCTCATGGTTTGAGAGTTACGGCCTTACAAAGTTGGAGGACCCTCATATGTCATCTAGAAGCCCCAAAAGGTCAAAGTAGTCAAAGTGGTTTAAGAGATTTTAAAAGGTATATAATAAAGTGAAGTAATGAGTGTATTATAATTCAAAGTGAATAAAAAACAAATTATTTCAATAACAAATTTAATGGAGAAATTAGAAGTGGGTTAAACCTAAAATAAAGAAAGTGGGGCCAAGTGACCTAGAAGATGTTTTTAAGGAAGCTACTTGGAGAGTATAAATAAGAGGCAAAACTCTCTCATTTTAATCACACTTGAGAATATTGAACATATATAGGTGTCTGAGGTAACCAAGGATATCTAATCCAAAATTCTGAGGGAAGGTGAAGAAAATAAGGCCAAAATGCAAGGAAGGATAGATTCTTTTGATGGTGCTTTCTAAGGTATGTTATTTATAGGCCATCTCACCATTTTCGCTATAAATTTTTTTCTATAATGATTCAGACCATGAAATTGCTATGCCATTGAGAAAAAATATCCAAGTATATTTGGTAACAAATTTTTCTTGTGGGTCATTGTATTTTTGTAGTTACACTCCGTGGAAAATAGGGTTTGTGGCTAGTCTTGAAACTAGTCAAAAACAGGTGTTTCGGGTAAAAACGTCATAACTTCTTCATAACAGATCTAAATTTAATGAAACCAAATGTGTTGGTTAGGGTACAGTCTATAGTATTATGTGTCATAGTTTCAGATCAATTCAACAAATATTCCGTGCGTGGCATGCTCTACAAGGTTTCTCTCTAGAATAAGTCATAATTCAACAAGGTATGCCATTTTTTGCTATAACTCCTTTTATGAGAGGTTGCAAGTAGTGACACCTGGAGGAATTGCATAAAACACACTGAAGAACATTGTATATCAGTTTCATATCTTTACACATTATAGGTACAAAGTTATGATTACTTCAAGTTAGGGTTGTTGACTAATCCAAAACTAGGCATGCGAGACTAAAGAAAAGTTTGATGAAAATGCTAGTCTCTTGTTGTTGAAGTTAAGGAAGGTTTGCAGGAATGTGATCATATAATCGAGGTCTATTACAGAGCTACAAATCAGATTTGGATGATGAAATTGATGAGGGCTTTTGGTTGAGGTACATGTTGAGTACATGGTTGAGACATGTAATTGATGAGTTGGCACATACATGAGGTGTATAGTTGATGATGTTGGTACATATTGATGAGTCATAGTTGATGAGTAGTTGACACATGATTGGTACATACTTGGTACATGGTTGTATGCACTTGTTTATGGTACAGGTTGATTACAAGTTATTTGGTACAGGTTGGTGCATGGTTGATGCACTTGTTTATGGTACAAATTGATTACAGGTTGAGGTACAGGTTGATGCATGGTTGATGCATGGTTCATATTTATTGGTACATGTTTACAGTGGTATATCTCACAGTTATAGGTTGACAATGGTTCCATAATTCTACTTCTACTTCAGTGTGGCAGTACGAGGCAAGGACAAGTGGTTGTAGCCACCTTCCGGTTGTAGCCGGAGAACATAGGGGGTTGTAGCCTCCTTCTGGTTGTCGCCACATAATTGGGGAGTTGGAGCTTCCCTTAGGTTGTAGTTTGAGAAACTAGGGGGTTGGAGCCTCCTTCCAATTGCAGCTGGAAAACAAAAGAAGTTGGTGCTTCCAATGAATGTAATTCTTCAAGACATATAAGAAAAAGCATTCCATGGTTTTCTCCCGATTTGGGTTTCTACGTAAAACATTGGTGTACTAATATATGTCTATGTTTGTTCATTTTTTCATTGCTTATTTACTCTGCAGTTATTTCTATGATAATTATTCATTGATATAACACTTGGATTATATGGTTAAATAGGATTAAATTGCTCTATTACTGATTCACCCCCCCCTCTTAGTAATCCAACAAGTGTCAGTTTTTTCAAGGTAAGGTTATAGGTTTGTCAAGAGTTTGCAAAGTCATCATTTGGTCTTAGGAAGACCAATGCATTCCTAATTGAGTCATTGAGTGTGTATGTTTTCAAAGAGTTTGTCTCATAAGATTTTTCAAGGTCTTTGGGTCATTGGTCTAAAGTTGTGGCTATAAAATATGAAGTGGCATGTCAAAAAGAGTCAAGTATAGAGTCTAGGTGGGGGTTTTTGTAAGGGATGTCATGAAACATAATGACACATTATGAAAGTAAGAGGATCATCAAAGGTCATAATGTCATATTTCCTATCTTTCAAAATGTTTTTTGTATTTGACATGAAAAGGTACACATGCTACTCAAACTCATTGCGCAAGTTGCTTGGCGCTACCCAAGCTATCATATCACCCTAAATAGTCCAGTCAGCTTTCAAATTGTCTTTTACTCAGCTTATGCATGTTTTTCCCCACCCATATTCCATTGCACAAGACTCTCTTCCATCGATCGGACCCCTTCCTTCAAGAAAATTCAAAATACCTTACTCGCTACGCAAGATTTGCATACCCGCTATGAAAACACTATCCATTTCACTACGCAAGCCCTTTATGCTCGCTACGCATGTTTTACACAACAATTACATGCTACGCATCCCCTGTTTCCAAATTTTTCGTTGTGAAAAGACTAAAGAGTTATGTTTTGTGTTTGACAAGTATCATGCGCCTACATACATGTGATCTCAAACTTGCTTAGTGTATTGTTGATTCTATTTGACCAATTGAGCAAACCCTAACCTCATTTTCTGTTGTGCAAAGATCACTGTCAGAGTTTTATCCTTTGAACGTACTTGTTTTTACTAGTCTCAGTATTTTATCCTACAGCTGAAGCATGGAAACTCAGGAGAAAAAGAAATACAACAAAGGAGGCAGTGTGTTGAGATGTGAGCCACAGAGTTTGAAATTGGTGAATTTTGATCCTGCAATTAGGGTTTCCTTTGAGCCGGCTGGGTGCATGAGGTTTTGCAAGAAGATTCAAGGGTACAATGTGAAAATAACGAAGTACTTTTCCCTCAATTTCAATGGTGTTCATATGAGGATTGAAGACATTACCTTCCAGGTATCAGAGGAGACAGTGTCTACTACAACTGAGATTCTAGTCCAGGGAGAAAAGTGGTTTAAAGTTATGCCTCTTGATCCAGTTTTCTACACTCATTTCTTGAAACCCAAGTACAAAAAGCAGAAGTTTGGTGCTACTATCTCAAGAGAATGAATTTTGGATCATTATGAAAAGTTGCTAAGAGTGGTTCAAAGATATTTCACTTGTCAGGGCAGATTTGACAGAGTATACCAATATAATATAAGAATTTTAATGCATTTCACAAGAAATAATCTTTTGAATTTACCTTTTTACCTATACAGAAGCTTAGGTAAAATGTCAGATAAAGTACAGGATAGTGCTGATCAACATAAGACCAGTTAGTTTCTTTTTTCCCTGGTAAAGTTACCAGTGGTGGAATAAATCAATAAATTGAACAGAGATTGGGACTCTTTCTTAGATTCAACAAACATTCCTTTAGACCCCAAAGGATACACCCACTCATCTGCTGAGAAATTGGCTTCTAAAGTTTCAAGTGGGCAAGAGAAAGGGTCTGCAGAACAGGGTAGAAGGAAAGGAAAGGAAATTGAGGATTCTTCACCAAGCCAACCAAATAGGAAGAAGGGTAGAAGGCTACACTTTGCCGATGAAGTGGAGGAAACACCAAAAGTGAGTAGTCCAATCACAAGTTTAGATGCCAAAAAAACAAATGTACCTGCCCTGCATACATAGTTTGTTAAACACTCAGGTCAAGAGGTGGATGAAGATCAGTCTGTTAAACACTCAGGTCAAGAGGTGGATGAAGATCAGGTGCAGTTAGGAGAGAAAGACCAAATGATTAGAGAGTTACAAGATCAGCTTAATAAATCTCAACATGTCATAGCTCAGTCCTATCATGAAAACATAGAGATGAAGAGGTATTTGGTTGAGAAGGTTTTTGATACTCAAATACCACAAGATGAAATACGTTCAAAGAAGGAATCAGTCTCAAAGTTTCCAGAAGGTAAGAAAAGTAGGAAAAGTCCTAAAACAATGGATTTGACTAAACCCACGGTCCCTTTAACATAATCCTCAACCAGAAGGATAAGTTTAGAATGCAATTTTGTAGAGGAAACAAAAGCACAGGGACCACTTGTATCAGTTGAAAAGATTCACACTTCACCTGGAGAGGGTGAGAAAACTATGAAGTGGCTCAAGAAGAAGATAAGGGAAGCTCAAGACCTAGTTATTCACCTTAGGGAGGATTTTTTTTTATCAAAACTAAAGTTTGAGAGACACTTTAAGGAGTGTGGAACAACCATCAACAATGCTTGTGCATCCCTCACAAATTCGCAGTCAAATTTGAGAAATGATCTTTTATTTAGGCAAGTGGGAAACTTGAAGAAACAAAATTTGTCATTGAGAAAGGAAAATATGTATTTGAAACCATATGAAGGTTGATGATGAATTCATGGGTAAGTTGGACCTACTTGTAGAGGTTGTTGAGATATAAATGTCACATTTTTTCACAATTTTTCTTTTTGATAAACCAAGGATTAAAGTGTTTTGATTTTTGGCTGGAAAATAGCATTGCACAGAACTTGCATAGCAATCTCACGCTACACAAGTGTTGTAAGTACACAGAGGGTTAAAGGACAAGGGGAAATATTTTATGGATGATACATCAGTGATTTTCAACCTCCAACAACATTGTAGCTACTGTTGGGCTCTAAAGATGTCTTAAAAACAACCTTAGTTTAACATTAATTTATCAACCCGGAGATTCATCTTTTATCTCAAGAATATCGTCAAAGTTTATGCAGGTAGCCTAAAATCGTGTAGCTAAACCAAACCTGAATTTATCAACAATTAAGTTCCTCAAATGTTCACCAAAGATTCTGAAAACTAATGGGATTGAAATCAAATTTCTAGAATGTTGTGAAATGAAAAGGAACTAATTAATCTATTTGAATTCATTTAACTATAAAGAAATAATTGAACCTAAGAAAGGACTTGCAGAATTAATCTACCATTTATGAATTCTAATTACTGGAAAAGAAATAGTGAATTATTCTATCTGTGAAAAGAAACGACAACTGTATTCTGATCGAAAGGAACAACTAATGTAACTTTATTCGAAAGGAACAACTATTGTAACTTTAATCGAAAGGAACAACTATTGTGACTTTAATTGAAAGGAACAACAAGCGTAAATCTAAGGAAAAGGAACAACGTAGATGAAAATGTGAGGAACTGTCAAGCAATAACTTCAGAAATGGAAATCTTAACAACAATCATTAATAACTGACAAACAATCATAAAATCATTAACACACTTATGCATTTATCCTTGGCTATTGTAAAAGAGATCGGAATCATAAAGTAGAAATCAAACTTCGAACTGATACAATTACAGAATGAGGCAGTAGCTCCTTCAGATTGGGCCCTCGGTCTTCGGAAGTACTTCTACGAGAAACTCAGAACATAGGAATGATAAAAACACTCAAAACTTTCATTGAATTCATGGCTGGTAAAACATTTACAAAAGCTGCTTGCGCAGAGCAATTCTGAGTCTGAATACTTAAATGTGTTTTTTTCTCTATCCTTTTTGAACCTATTACCCTCTTATATATTCCAATAGACTAGGTAAATCAAGCTATCCTGAGGATCGAAAGATCCTTAGGATTTCTTTAATATTATAAAGTTACATCATAGAGAATTGATTATCTTAAAAACTGCTTTGCGCCTAAAAAAGTCTTCAACTCCCAACAACTCGTGCATACCCAAATCTCGTTGGTTATCTTTGACAACTATTTTATCCAATTCTGCAGCAAAATCAAACCATTCCAATTGTAATTTAGAATCTATTAAATAAAACTTCAATAACAATTCTAAGAGACATATTAATCATGTTCTTTCCTATTTATCCCTAATTATTTGAAAAGTCAATTAGAATGATATCATAAACTGTGAACAAAAGGGAGATATTTATACCTTTTTTGTAACCCAACAACCACCACCTAAACGAAGATTATTCAAGAAATCAAGCATGATGTGTAAACTTGCTACACAACTGCTGTAGGTAGCAGTTACACAACGAGTTGCAACAGTTCACTATGCAAAGGTGACAGGGAGCCTTGTCAACGCTCAAATAAGTTCAAGATTATCCTCTAGCTGTCCCAAGATGACTCACATCGACTTCAACTCAAAAATATGTTGGAGAATCTCTTATTGATAAGAGTATTATATGCATTAATATGGTCAAAACGAATTGTTATTTTTAGCAAGTAGTTTAGAGTTTGTTCCTTCTTTGATGTAATCAGATCCATAATTATAGGATAGTAGTGAAGTTCAAATTCTCTAGCATAGGGAGGTAATTTGCTTATATATTCGAGCATTTTGAATGTGCAAAGGGTTGGCAGAAGCAGAATGACATTTTGTCTTGAACATTGTGTTATCACTCCAGGAGTCTTTCCCTGACTGTAAAGGGAATGAGCCTGGTAACTTAAATAGATCAATAATGTATGGGAAATAGGATCAAGTCGGATGACTTGATATAATCACAATCACTCAAAAAACATATAAATTCACTTGAAGATGAAAGGCTTTCAACTATGTTGCTCAAAAGGTTTAAATTGAAGTATGGAAGTAAGAAGAATGGCTCATTATATCAGTAGAATCACATACACAAGACTGTACATGTGAATGACTAATTACAATAGGCAGAAAATGTTCATAAGCTAAGTCTATCAATGAAGAGATGAGGTGACAATCATCTGTCATTAGAAAGACCAATGTATACAAGATTAATATATCGATGAAGAGATAAGATGACAATTATCTGTCATCAGATATACATAAAACACTGCATACAAGTTACTCATAAACGTAGAAAAGATGTAAGATAGAAAACTGAACAACACACAGTGAAAGAAGATTATGTGTCAAGAGGAATCCATAAATGTCTGAAATGAAAAATGGCTACAAGTCCCCAAAGTTGAATCACAGTCCTCAGAGTGTTTCCCCCCCCCATTCAATCCTTCGAAAGCTCTTGGCTTTATAACCTTTACATCAAAGTTTCAATATCCTATAAAAATGAATCTGAAATAACTATAACTGAGAAAAATCAAATTAGATCTAATCAAGTAAGATATAATCTTATCATCATAATTCTAATTTGGCAGTCTGCAGGTGAAGATCATGGAACTCAAGATCTCTATTTGGTAGCTGGGCGATTTCTGTCAAGAATAGAGATGCCATCTGGCTTCATTCTTTTTCCATATGTCTTTAAAGCTTGAATAGGAAGTTGATCTGGATTCTGATAATTATTATCCTTCATTTAGAATTGTTCCCACGCGTCATGGAATCGAGAAAACGTGATCTGGGCAAAAATAGTAGCTTTCTGCCCTGTTCTGTGCAGAAATTTTCTGGAAATATGTCGCTTAAATATTGACCTATATATCTCAAATAAAAATAGATTTTTGAAAACTGAGAGAGGTTTTTGTAGATAGGTTTGTTGTGAGAAACAAACTCTCTAATTTATTCAATATTCGTTTTAATTTTCTTGGGATATGCATTTCAAAAACATGTGTCAAACAGGGAAATCTCAGATCCGAAAATTAGGGCTTAGAGATGGATTCGATTCTCTCAATCTGTCACACCTATAGGGAAAATGAGAGAGGTTATTGTTCTATGACGTGTTAGGAACAAAAAAATCTTCCCATTTCTTAAAATGATCTTCCAGTCGCTCAAAATCATCATTTGAAAATGATGACTCAACCTAGTAAAAACGCAGAATTTATGTGCTTTTGGTAGCTAAAATAGCCCCGAATTTCGCGTTTTAGCTTCCGAAAGCTAGGCTTTCGGTAGCTTAGAAGCCCTTTTGAAAAAGGAATTAGCTATCGAAACCTGAGTTTTGAATTTGTTGAAGGAAAGAAGAAATCAAATGTTTTTTCAAACTTTATTTACAAGCTGGAACTCATTAAAATGAGCCCTAAAAAATTTAGTAGATTTTTTTCTAATGACTCTCTATCTCCTAATCAAATAATTTTGACCAATTTATTTGAGGAGATAACATCTGGCTCTTATTGGGGATGAAAGCCTCCATGTGAGGTTTCAAGGACCACAGATCTGATGCCTTTCCTGGAAAAATAAAATCCATAACTTCGTCTTCAGCATTCCATTGGGCATGGAGTCAACATTTCATTGGGCATGGAGTCAACATTCCATTGGGCATAGAGTCAACCATTCACCTTTTTCTGAAAATATTTCATGATCTGTATAGATGATCCCTGTATATCTTCAAGGCTGCCTTTATTCACACACAGTAACTTCTACATCTGCTGCAAAATGGAGAAACGAAATGCTCGGCCAATGAGCTTATTTCCTACCCTACTCTACTCTAACCAGTTCTGCAATTGGTTAAGTGAACGCTGATTTCCATAACAACCATCCAATAAATTTTAACACTAAAATAATCTCATCATTCACACTAATTAATAGCTAATGTTTGAGGTGTGACAAGAATGATAAGAAGCCATTTACAAAACCAAACTCACTAGACAACATGTGCAAGTTAAAGAAGTCCAAAACTTTCAATTTCTCTGAAAAGTATGATTCTATGAAGGTTGCCACTAGATCTTTGAAACTGAGGTCAGACACTTGCTTCTCTTCAAAAAACAGTTGTATCTCTATGACTGCTTCTTTGCTAGAATATTTATGCTTTCTGATTCTTTTGTGATCACCTTCTGATCATCAAACACTATGACCTCTTCAGAACAATGTTCAGAAAATGATGATAGAGCAGTATTTGAATAACAAAGATTTTGATCAACTATAAAAATGTAGTTGTCTACAAAATCATGAGTTATCATAGGCTTAACTGGATTTGTAAAATGATCATAAACTGTATATGAATACCTGTCTCCAGAAAGTTTTTCAAAAGTTGAAGGATCTGATTCACAATCTGAAATAATTTTAGTTACTTGTTGTTGTTATAAAACCGCCTCATAGTCACAATCTTCTTGCTCGAAGTCCGAACTGTACTGACATTCTGCTGGCTCAAGTAGATAATGGTTTTCAACATCAACCTGCTCATGGATTCTCCTTAAAGCACAAATGTTCTCTTCCACCTCTAAAGCATCTTCAAACAGAATACTTAATGATGAAGATTTCCTTTCTAGCAAAAGAAGGGCAAGTTTTGAATACAATCCCATAACATATTGGATCATGGAAGTTGTTTCTGTAGGCCTGATCTCCAAAGGCATACCATGGTAGATGCTATAAAATCTCCGATTGAAAGTAATCAAGGTTTCATTATGTTCTTTCTTCAAAGCATAGAAATCAACAAGATATAAATCTGGTGATTTGTGATCACCCCAATACTTCATAAAAACATTGGAGAAATTGATCCAAGAACCAATAGAATCAACTCTCAGATCCTTAAACCATACAACAACATCTTTGATCAAAGATTTAGAAAAACATCTCATGATCACATCTTCATAAACAATTTGAAAATGATCAACAAAATCCAAAAAGGATTCCAAGTGTCTTTCATATGAAGCTTGATTCTCTCCGGAAAACCAAGGAAGATATTCATAATAGCCATCAGGATAAGGATGAAGAAGAAGGGGCAGCTTTAAAGGCTTGGACATATTCATTTGGATATTAACTTGAAAGGCTATGGGCTGATCATGAGAGATGGTAAGTTGTTGACAAGGTTTAGAAATTATGGCAAGGGGAGCTAAGATATGAAATGGTTTTGAAACAATTTCTATCTTTTCAAGGTCACATGGCTGATTAGATTCTAAATGAAATGAAATACAGTGGTCATATTTATGAATAGGCTGAGGCACAAAGACTGAATCAACATCTACAATGCAAGCAGGCTGCAAATCTTCTTCTAAAGACGGATATACAAAAGAAGGATGATGATCATCAGAATATACAAAACAAAGGATGATTCTTTTAACATGTGAAGGGAAAGATATGAAGGAGCTAATAAAAAACAACAACAGTTCATAAGGCAAACTAATGAACTAATACCTGGATCTTGATTTTATCCTCTTCATCTTTTATCAACCGGATCCTCCCCAGTGGATTCTTTAATGTGGAGTCGCCAGGCAAATGATTACAGTCAAATTTTATGTCTGTCTCTTGTTTTCCATCAAAAAACATATCTATGTCATTCTCCTAGGGAAACTCTGATTTCACTTTCGTTCCCCGACAACGATGCCATTTTGTTATCACTCTAGGAGTCTTTCCCTGACTGTAAAGGGAATGAGCCTGGTAACTTAAATAGATCAATAATGTATGGGAAATAGGAACAAGTCATATGACTTGATATACTCACAATCACTCAAAAAACATATAAATTCACTTGAAGACGAAAGGATTTCAACTATGCTGCTCATAATGTTTAAATCAAAGTATGGAAGTAAGAATAATGGCTCATTATATCAATAGAATCACATACACAAGACTGTGCATGTGAATGACTAATTACAATAGGCATAAAATGTTCATAAGCTAAGTCTATCAAGGAAGAGATGAGGTGACAGTCATCTGTCATTAGAAAGATCAATGTATACACGATTAATATATCGATGAAGAGATAAGATGACAGTTATCTGTCATAAGATATACATAAAACACTGGATACAAGTTACTCATAAACATAGAAAAGATGTAAGATAGAAAACTGAACAACACACAATGAAAGAAGCTTCTGTGTCAAGAGGAATCCATAAATGTCTGAAATGAAAAAATGGCTACAAGTCCCCAAAGTTGGATCATAGTCCTCAGACTGTTTTTCCCCCCTTTAATCCTTCGAAATCTCTTGGCTTTATAACCTTTACATCAAAGTTTCAATATCCTATAAAAATGGATTTGAAATAACTATAACTGAGCAAAATCAAATTAGATCTAATCAAGTAAGATATAATCTTATCATCATAATTCAAATTTGACAGTCTGTAGGTGAAGATCATGGAACTCAAGATCTTTGTTTGGTAGTTGGGCGATTTCTGTCAAGAATAGAGATGCCATCTGGCTTCATTATTTCGCCATATGTCTTCAAAGCTTGAATAGGAAGCTGATCTGGATTCTGATAATTATTATCCTTCATTTAGAATTGTTCCCACGCGTCCTGGAATCGAGAAAAAGTGATCTCGGCAAAAATAGTAGCTTTCTGCCCTGTTCTGTGTAGACATTTTATGGAAATATGTCGCTTAAATATTGACCTATATATCTCAAATAAAAAAATATTTTTGAAAACTGAGAGAGTTTTTTGTAGATAGGGTTGGTGTGAGAAACAACCTCTCTAAGTTCTTCGAGATTCATTTTCATTTGCTCGGGATACGCATTTTAAAAACATGTGTCAAAAAGGGAAATCTCAGATATGAAAATTAGGGCTTAGAGATGGATTCGATTCTCCCAATCTGTCACACCTGTAGGGAAACTGAGAGAGTTTATTGTTCTATGACATGTTAGGAACAAAAACCTCCAGTTTTTTCTTAAAATGATCTTCCAGTCGCTCAAAATAATAATTTGAAAATGATGACTCAACCTAGTAAAAACGCAGAATTTTTGTGCTTTCGGTAGCTAAAATAGCCCTGAATTTCACGTTTTAGCTGTCGAAAGCTAGGCTTTCGGTAGCTTAGAAGCCCTTTTGAAAAATTCATTAGCTACCAAAACCTGAGTTTTGACTTTTTTGAAGGAAAGAACAAATCAAATGTTTTTTCAAACTTTATTTACAAGCTGGAACTCATTAAAATGAGCCCTAAAAAATTTAGTAGATTTTTTTCTAATGACTCTGTATCTCATAATTAAATAATTTTGACCAATTTATTTGAGAAGATAAAACATAGTACAAATTTTGAAGTTAAATGAAATACAAGTGCAAAAGTCCATAACTTTTCATACCAAAGATTCTAGTGGTGGTAACCTGAAGTCTGTGTTCTCTTTAATTGTATGTACTTCTTGTTTTCATTATCTTTCATCTGTAATTTCTTATATGTTTAAATTGGAAAACAAATGGTCTTAAATTCATCTGAAAATGATGCTTTAGATTCAAGCAATTTGAACACTGCCACTTCTTCTTAACTCACCAGAATTCATCTTTAATGGTGCTCTGAATGTTGTTATGTGTTTTTCTCCCTCTTCCATCCTATAACAACAAATTAAAAAACTGAATGATTATCACCTACCTAGCATTTGCTTCCTTGATAGTTCTGCCTACCAGTCACTGATTTCATTTGCTTCAAAGGTTGACTCCATTTCCCAAAAGATTCATTTCCTTCTTGCCAACAAACCTTATAAAAATCTCTTCACCTAATCAAAACCTATCCATTTATCCTCAAAAGAAAACCTATATTTTAGAGACCAAGTGACAATAGAGATCCCTCTTTGAACTGAAAAGGCTAGTTTCAGTTTTAAAGTGGTTTTGTGGTTACCTTTGTGATTTTCTTCTTCAACCAAGCAATTTACATAATGCTAACACCTTATTTTGGAGTTATTTTGGCATTTGAAATATTACTTGACTCCTTGTCCAACAAATTTTCTTTTGTAGTGTATTGTTTGAATTAAATCTTAGTTTAACAGAAAATTATTGATGAACTTCTTTGGTTTTTCCCTAATAATATATAATCTATGAAGACTTGCTAAAAAAAAAATCTTCTTTCAAAATATCCTAATGGTCTATTCGAGCTTTCATAAATATCTTGTTTTCACTAGCCCTGATGGTTTATTAGGGGGATTCTAAAGATATTTCAAGAGGTCCTGATGGCCTATTGACCTCTTTTTAAAATATTCTTTGAAACTCCCTTGGCAGTTTGTCAAGAACATTCAAAAGTTCTACTTTTGGAAATCCTTAATGGTTCATTGGGAACTCTCAAAATATCTTCCTTCAAGAAACCTTGACTATTTATCGGGATTTTTGAAAGTCCCTTTTTCATTTCATCCCAACAATTCATCGGGTGTTTTTGAAAGATATTCTTTCAATAATCCCTAAAGGCTCATCTGGTACATTCTAAAGATATACTTTTAGAAAATTCCAATAATCTGTTGAGACATTTCTAAACCTTCACTTGCCTTTCCTTTCAAAAACTCCCAACTATGGATGGGAAAACCATGTTTATTTGAACATGCACACTTAATGTGCCACATATGGAATCCTTCCAATTGAATGCATTTAGATTGAATGTAATATTCCCAAAATATTATTCATACTTTCTAAATACAACCCTATATTCTAAATTAATGAGGTAAATAGGAAACCAAGGCCTATTTAATTGAATCAAGCATTTGAATGGGGCACTACATTTTATCATTTTGAGAAAATAGAGCAATAGAACCTTGTAGTCCCTAAGAATTAGTGATATTTTATGAACCTTCCCAAATTTCAAACTATCAATGTTCTCTCCTTAGACCATCGAAGATTTTGCTTACGCCTTCTAAGTAAGCCTACAACTCCCTTATTAGATTTGAATGTGTTACTATGTTTATTTTCTTTAAGAACAATATTTTGATTCATAATTGTTCGTTTTGTAGTGATAGATGGACAAGTTATGAACCAAGTATTATCCCTTCAAATGATGGCATTCTTCCCCTCTTCTATTCACATGCTTCGGGGCTTATCCTTCTCATCTGCCTACTTGTTACCAATAATTCAAATGTTTACAGGGATAAAAAAACCTTATTTTGTCCATAAAAATATTATCATTCGAAAGAATTTCCCATGACCTTAGCATACAAACCTCCAAGATTAATGTTGTTGCTCCCTTCCCTGCAAAAGTAGATTGCCCAAGCCCACAATTATTGCAATTGTATCTAGTTTTCTTATCAATTTTAATAATGTGTGTAATTTATGATAGGGATGAGCTTTGCTTATTTTCAACCTTCAAATATGAATGACGCTAAAATCTAGGTGTGATCCCATGTAAAGAGTTGAATTATTTTTTCATGAGATTAGGTGTAACCATAAAATTTTAATTATGAAATCCTTTAATTACAGAATTATTGTCAAAGTGATTTCAATCAACTTACCCCAATTTAAAGCATCTAATTTTTGTTTCTATCCTAGCTAGCATGCTCTATTTTTGATATGGGTGAGATGAAGAACATTCTATAGGGATCCTAAGAGAAAAAAAAAATCGTGTCAAAAGGCACACCCATGGAAACAGAACCTAAAGATCCCAAGAGGCATATCCACTCAAAAATTTACATGGGATTATAGAATAATTCTCAATTGGGAAAAATATTTTGAATGTTTTGGGAGGAAACATGGCCCAAACCATTTCTTGCACGAGAACATAAATATCTAGATGCATACATATATCCAAACATTTGAAGTTCATACATTTACAATGTAGTGACCAAGTTTTCCATTTTGTCATGTGCAAAAATGTTGAAGTGGATCATAGATCATGTGCACTTGGAGAATAGAATGATAATCAATTAGTATGGGAGATTTATTTCATCCTTCCATCTTAGTAGTCGACAGACCTATTATAAGTTTCCAAGACTAGAAGCTTCCATGACTAACACATGGGTGGAAGAATTCAATAGATCCTAGAATTATTATGTATCAAGCAAATGGTGGATTGAGGGGATTAAGTTATTCAAATCTTGAGATATTGGGAGCCCTATGTAATGTCCCCAAGGTCGAGCCCATTGTAAATCTTGTTTATGAAATGAATTGTAAATATGTTTTATAGGCTAGTGAGCCGATTTTATATAATCTAGTGGGCTTATGTGATTGTTAGGCCAGAGAGCCTAAGTGTTGAAGGCCAAGAGCCTGATTTTGTACCTGTATTTATGCGAAACAGTAATAAAATATAAACAACACTGCATGCAGACCGACCATGATGAATGAGTGATGGGGGACTAAGCTTCCATAGAGTGGGCAAGGGATTAGGGGCTGAAAAGTGGGAAGAGGGCCTAAGTGTTAAGCCTAGGGGCTTAAGTCCTTGGGAATAATATTTTAATATTATTCCAAAAGACATGTGAATTATATGTTTTTATCCTAAGTTCCTGGCAAGGGGAAAACATGTGCAAAGGGGATGCATGCTGATGGAACACATGTAGTTTCATGGGTGACAAGTGTCAACCCAGGTGCATGCAAATAAAAAGGCTGTGATGAGCCGTGATGGGGGTTCTTTTCCCATTCCACCATCGACCATATGAAGGAGGAGCCCGTCTGACCTCTGCAAGAGACCCTCGTGCAATTCTAAAACCGGGGGAAAGCCCGTGTTTCTCTCTGAAAAGATGGTACACCCCATTCTGTTCTGAACCGTCGAGTTTGAGTTGACCCCTACGTGGAAAACTTGTCATGCATCTCTGAGAACCAGAGCGTTAGTATATCCTGTGTTGCCAGATTTAGAAAACAGAAGTGTCTCGTTCCTGCTAAGCTTGGTTATACGGTTGTACCTGGTTGTTGCTAACCTAGGGTGTTCATGTCTGGATTCCTGTTGTTTGTGGTGGACGTGGTGGATTCCTGTGGTGGCTTGTTGGCCGGTCGTTCAACACTCTCTCTAGGTCAGAGAGGTGGTTGAATTTGGATGAACATGTTGCTTGTCCTGTGAGCGACTCTCTCCAGGTGAGAGAGTGCGCAGAGGAAGAAGAGAACTCCTAGAAGGAACCATGTAGCTTCCATAGAGCTCGGAGACTTCCGGTTCGGTCTGTTGCTGAAACCCAAGGCAAGGGAGGTTAGCAGCTGAAGCACTGTCTGGGTGACAAAAAAGGTGTATACTCCTGGGGTGGAACATGCATGTGGGGAAGGAGAGTCTATGGCCAGTGAGTATGACTGGTTCCTGGGAGAGAATTCCTTCCTTGTGACTGTGTGTTTTCCCCGTAACCTCAGCCTAGCCTAGGATTCCTTGCCTTGGGGGTGGAGATTAGTCCTAGCTCGGGGGTGACCCACTGTTGAGCTTGATGAGCAGTGTGGTCTAAGGCTGGGAGGTTCGTGGAAAGCCTACACCTGGTTGGTGGAAGTACCATTGTTTCAAGATAAGTACCAGATGATGTTTAATTACTTTTTTTCATGTATGTGTATTTATATTATCATGTATCCCGCTGTGCAAACGATTTAATGTGAAAGCCATTGATTATTTATAAAAGTAGTAATTCTTATGGTTACTCCGAGTTTAATGTGTTTAACCTGTTTTAAATGCATGTCATATATATAATTAAGCATGAGATTGTTATTCTGCGTGGGAATGTTGGCCGACCATGGGGTTGATGGTCGAGAATGTTACAATTTGGTATCAGAGCGTTATTGTAAGAAAGGGTGTTACAATTTAGTATCAGAGCCAAGGTTTCGACGTTGAGCCTAGATGGGCCAGTTGAGTGGTCTTTGGACCAAGATTTTGAGGAGGAATTGTGTCTGGAGGACCAATTTTGGACCTTTGAGTTCTCCTGAGTGCCAAGGAGATTACTTGACCGTGCTTACAAAGCTCAGGACATGTGGCGGTGTTACGAAACCGAAGCCGATGTGGTATCTAGCCACAGGGAGAGAGGACTCCACACCATAAGTGTTGGAGCCTTAGGATCTGTTCGGGAGGGAAGGTGAACCCTCGTGACCGTCAGATCTGGAAAACGTGCGCAGGGTTTAAAAAACCCTTTCGAGTTGCACAGGAACGTGGAAATCGCGATACGTGAAATCCCGAATTCGTCGGGACTGTCCATCGGGGGGAACACGTGGCTCCCAGATGGGATTTCGGCACCCGAGAAACCAAAAGGGAAGAACCTTGTGTTCGCAAGTTGCGAAATAGCGAAACTCGATATTCCGAAACAATTTACACTGTAGACTGTAAGAGAGAAACTCAACCGTTGGATCAAGTGGAAGGGTAGAAGGTAATTTCGAAATTTCGGCAAACAAAAGTTTGAGATGTGTGGATGCACGAACTCCCGATGCCCAAAATCCCAAAACGTTGAAAGGATCTGTGCAGTAGATCCAAGAAAAGTCTAACCGTTGGATTTTCGATTGGAATGGACGTGGACACATGGATGTGCACCACGTGCCAACAAGTTGAGAAGACAGGTGAGAATGGTGGGACCTGATGACGTCACCAAAGGTGACGTGGACCCTCCTGAACATGCCACGCGCCACTGTGGTTAAGGGCGACAATTGTACTGTGGGCCGGGAGAGTAAAGTAAATCGGGATTTCAGGATTCACAAAGGAGGAGCACGGGGGCTCAACACTCCAACTCGCGAAGTCACGAATTGCAAGAGGTGCTAGCACTTAGCCCTAGCCTACGGTTATATGTAGCAAGCGCTAGTGAGGAGGAGGCCATACCCATATCTCATCTTGGGTATCGACGTTTGGAGGAAGAAGAGTCGAAGGTCTTCGACTCGCGAACTTGCGAGATCGCGAAGTTGTGAAAGGTGCCTTTGGTTATGAGGGTAGGAAGAAAGAGGAAGCTATCACCCGAAAACCCGAAGTGTCAAAGTCCCAAAGTTTTCAAAGACAAAAGAACCATCGAGGATTTAACTGTTGGATCTTCTTGGACCGAGACCCCGAAGTTCCGAAGTCCCGAAAAATTGTAGAGCCGAACAGAGCTCAAAAAACTTAATGGAATCAAAACGTTTTTCTTGTTCATGTTGGCTTATGAGTGTTGTAAGTTTCTTGAAGGTTTAAGGGCCTGAAAAAATTCGGTTGATTGCACATTGTGTGTGCAGAGTTCAATGAGTGTCAGGTCAACCGTGAATCTACTTTGAGTATAGAAATAGAAAAGGTACAGATTGCCTCCAAAACAGAGGACGAAAGGGTAGGAAGGGATGTCAACTTGGGAGTCGAAGGATCAAACTCTAATGGGCACAGAAAAGAGATGGATAAGGAAGGACATGTGATGAAACTCATTGAAATATTGCAGAAAGATGCCCAGGCTCGTCGAGATGATAGCCGAAAGCTCATGAGGGTTAGGGATCAGCAGGGAGAATTCAACTTAAAAATGTTGAAGAACTTGAAAAGAATAGAAAGGAAGTTGGAGAAGAGGAGTGGCTCAAGAAAGAAAGAAAGTCGCAGTACCCCTAAGAGAAGAAGAAGATCAAGGAGTGGTAGCAGACATCATCGTCACTCCCTAAAACATTCCAACAGGGAAGCGCACAGTAGTTCAAGCCCGTCCCCTACTAGAAAACACTGAACATCTGGAAGGGATGAATTGAAAGGAGAGATGAACAAGATCAAGCCTCCAACGTTCAATGGAGAACATAAGAAGGAAGAAGATGCCAAAACATGGTTGCTAGGCATGAGGAAATATTTCCAACTGCAGAATTATTCCTCTCATGCAGAAGGAAGAATTGCGATGTATCAACTAAAGGGAAAAGCATCCATGTGGTGGGATCAGTTTGTGCAGGTGCAACACATCAGAGAGAAAGATATCACTTGGAAGGAGTTCAAGGGGTATTTTGAGAAGAAATACCTGACTAAAAGATACTATGATAGAAAGATGAAGGAGTTCTTCAAACTCAAGTTAGGAAGCATGACCATTGATGAATACGAACGAAGTTTCTTGGAACTACTGAAGTATGTTCCATTCATCAAGGATGAGGCTGTCAAGATTCAGAGGTATATGAGTGGATTTTTGCCTGCCATTGGTGACAATATTCAATATGATGATCCTAAGACTATGGAAGAAACAATAAGAAGGGCTAAATGCTTATATGAACAACAAAGAGAAAGGCCTACTTTTCGTAAGGCTTGGGATGATCAGAAGAAGTTCAGGAAAGAGCAGAGGCAGAAGGGAAACAAGCCTCTCTTTTTCAGAAACAGTCCTCAAGGACAACCATATTTCAGAGAGCCCAGGAAGGCTGAAGTGGGTGAGAAAATGCCTAGACCGCCACCTATGGAGTGTTGGGGATGTAAAGGGAACCATAGGTACAGGAACTGCCCCCACAGAAAAGATAAATCGAGAACCATCCACAATGTTCAGCAAGCTGAAACAGTGGAGGATATGGGCAACAGGATGCCAAGGATCTACGCAGCCCTAGACAACAAGCAAGCAGAATTTCAATCGCACATGATTGAAGTGGAAGGTATGATCAACAACCGACCATTTATTATTTTAATTGATTTCGGGGCTAGCCATATTTATGTAGATCCTAGGGTGGTGGAAAGTTTGCATTTATCAAGAAGAAAACATGAAAGGTCTTGGTTAGTGCAGTTGGCTATAGGAACCAAGAGGAAGGTCACTGAATTGGTTAAATCTTGTTCGATAGACATGAATGGATTGAGAATGAAGGTTGAATTGAATGTTTTGCCTTTAGGCTCTTATAATTGCTTAATTGGGATGGACTGGTTGGACCAGCACCATGCCCTCCTAGATTCTCATAACAAGAGGTTTACATGCCTGGATGAAGAGGGAAATCGGAAAACAGTCCAGGGAATTCCCAGATCTGTCGTTTCTAGAGAAATCTCAGCCATGCAGCTAAAGAACTGTTACAGGAAAGGCTGTCAATTATTTGCAGCTCATGTGGAGGAAGCATCCAGGGATGAAGTCTCAAGAATTGGAGACCATGAGGTACTCACAGAGTTCAAGGACGTATTTCAGGAGGTACCTGGACTACCTCCTAAGAGAGACATCGATTTTTCTATAAAGTTTATGCCTGGAGCAGCTCCGGTGTCGAAAGCTCCTTATAGAATGAGTACGCCAGAGATGAAAGAGTTGCAATTGTAGCTCGAAGAGCTTCTGAAGAAGGGGTACATTCGCCCTAGCATGTCACCTTGGAGTGGCCCGGTCCTGTTAGTGAAGAAGAAGGATGGGACGTTGAGGTTGTGTAATGATTTTCGATAGTTGAACAAGGTAACTGTCAAGAACAAGTATCCTTTGCTGAGGATCGATGATCTTTTCGATCAGTTGAAAGGTGCAAAAATATTTTCGAAGATAGATCTCAGATTAGAATATCTCACCAGGTAAGAATAAAGGATGAGGATATCAACAAGACCGCCTTTAGAACAAGGTATGGTCATTATGAGTTCACAGTGGTGTCGTTTGGACTGTCAAATGCACCTGCTGTTTTTATGTGCTTGATGAATGGTGTATTCAGGAACTATTTAGACAACTTTGTCATAGTCTTCCTAGATGACATCTTGGTGTATTCCAAGTTAGAGGAAGAGCATGAAAAACACCCGAGATTGGTGCTGCAAGTGTTGAGAGGACACCAACTATATGCCAAGTTGAGCAAATGCTCCTTTTATCAAAGGCAGATCCATTACTTGGGGAATATTATTTTAGAAGAAGGGATCATTGTGGATCCTGAGAAGGTTGAGGCCGTCTGAGAATGGTCAGCACCAAGGAATGTGACATAAGTTAGATTCTTTATGGGTTTGGAGGGCTATTATAGAAGGTTTATCGCAGGGTTCTCAAAGATAGCTCACCCTATCACTTCCTTGCAAAGGAAGGAGAATTGCAAATCCAAATATGGATTTCGTGGTGTGCACAGATGCGTGTAAGGAAGGGTTGGGAGGAGTTCTCAGCCAAGATGGATTTGTAATTTGTTATGAGTCCAGGAAGCTGAAAGAGCATGAAAATAATTATGCCACTCACGATTTGGAGCTGGCGGCAATCGTCCACGCTCTGAGGAAATGGAGACATTACCTCATGGGAAGAAGATTTGAATTGAGAACATACCACCACAGCCTAAAATGTTTGTTTGAGCAGCCAACCTTAAACGCTAGACAAAGTAGGTGGTTGGAGTTTCTGTGCAAATATGACTTTGATATCAAGCATATCAAAGGGAAGGAAAATAAGGTGGTTGATGCACTCAGCAGAAAGGTGCATGAATTTCATGCTACATCCATTAGCATGTATAGGACATATAATATGGATAGAATTTTGGAAGTTGCAAGTGCCGATTTGCAGTACAGAGATTTGGTAGCAAAGCTACAATAGAGTGAAAGGTCAAAGAAAGAGGAAAATTACATCTTGGAAGCTGATGGATTACTTCTGTACAGAAACAGAGTGCATATACCCAATGTCCAGGAATTGAAACTTGCGATTCTAAAAGAGATGCATAATGTGACTTGTGTTGGACACCTTGGATATCAGAAGACTATGGCAGCAGTCAAAATCCATTACTTTTGGCCGGGTATGAAGAGAGAGATCACTGAATACATCGCCAGATGTATGGAATGCCAAAATGTTAAAGCTGAGCATAGGCACCCAGCAGGGTTGCTGCAGCCTTTACCCATTCTGAAATGGAAGTGGGAAGTGGTGACCATGGATTTTATTACAGGATTGCCCAGAGAAAGCAAGCAACATGATTCGATTATGGTGGTGGTGGACAAGCTTACAAAAGATGCCCATTTTATTCCACTGAAAACTACCCACAAGGCAGCAGATGTTCTTGATATCTTCTTAAAAGAAGTGGCACGCTTGCACATAATTCCTAAGACGATTGTGTCTGATAGGGACCCGAAATTCACCTCGAATTTCTGGAAAGGACTGTTCAAAGGATTCGGAACGAATCTGAATTTTAGTACAACGTATTATCCCGAGTATTATGGATAGACAGAGAGGGTGAACAAAGTAATAGAGGGCATGAGGAGAATGTACGTGATGGACAAACCAGCAAGATGGGAAGACTACCTGCATTTGGTAGAATTCGCCTACAATAATGGGTATCATGCATCGTTGAAGATGAGCCCATTTGAAGCACTTTATGGAAGAAAGTGCAACACTCCAGTAAGCTGGGATAATCTAGCTGACAGAGTAGTAGTTGGGCCAGAGTTACTCAAAGAGATGGAAGACCAAATGATAAGAATTAAACAGAATTTGAAAGCTGCCCAGGACAAGCAGAGAAGTTATGCTGATAAGAACATAACCCACAGAGAATTCAAAGTGGGTGATCATGTTTTCCTAACAGTGAAAACTAACAGGAGTTCCCTGAAGCTGGGAAGTTGCGCTAAGTTGGCAACAAGATACTGTGGGCCTTTTGAAATCATGGAAAGGGTTGGGCCAGTTGCATACATGCTTGCATTACCTGCATCTATGACTGTACATAATGTGTTTCATGTTTCATTGCTTAAGAAATATATACTTGATGATAATCATGTTATCGATTGGAATGTGATTCAGGTGGAACCAAAAGGTGTCCTGCAAGTGCATCTTGTGCGCATACTGGACAGGAAAAGCAAACATCTCCAGAATCGAGTCATAGAGCTTGTAAAGGTCCAGTGGACCTGGTACGGTCCTGAGGACGTGACATGGGAGCATGAAGATGTTATGCGGGCAGAGTACCCGCATCTTTTTGAATATTTTGAAAAGCTTGTAGATGCAGTGTAAAGTTGCACTGAGGACAGTGCAAAGATAAGGGAGGGCGATTGTAATGTCCCCAAGGCCGAGCCCATTGTAAATCTTGTTTATGAAATGAATTGTAAATATGCTTTATAGGCTGGTGAGAAGAGTTTATATAAGCTAGTGGGCTTATGTGATTGTTAGGCCAGAGAGCCTAAGTGTTGAAGGCCAAGAGCTTGATTTTGTACCTGTATTTATGCGGAACATTAATAAAATATAAACACCGTCGCGTGCAAACCGACCACGATGAATGAGTGATGGGGGACTAAGCTTCCACAAAGTGGGCAAGGGATTAGGGGTTGGAAGGTGGGAAGAGGGGCTAAGTGTTGAGCCTAGGGGCTAAGCTTAGGGTCTTAAGTCCTTGGGAATAATATTTTAATATTATTCCAAAAGACATGTGAATTATATGTTTTTATCCTAAGTTCCTAGCAAGGGGAAAGCATGTGCAAAGGGGATGCATGTTGATGGAACACATGCAGTTTCATGGGTGACAAGTGTCAACCCAGGTGCTTGCAAATAAAACGGCTGAGATGAGCCGTGATGGGGGTTCTTTTCCCATTCCACCATCGATCGTCTGAAGGAGGAGCCTGTCTGACCTCTGCAAGAGACCCTCGTGCAATTCTGAAACCGGGGGAAAGCCTGTGTTTGTTTCTGAAAAGTTGGTACACCCCCTTCTGTTCTGAACCGTCGAGTCTGAGTCGACCCCTGCATGGACAACTTATCACACATCCCTGAGAAACAGAGCGTGAGTCTATCCTGTGTTTCTAGATTTAGAAAACGGAAGTGTCCCGTTCCTGCTAAGCCTGGTTATACAGTTGCACCTGACTGTTGCTGACCTGGGGTGTTCGTGCCTGGATTCCTATTGTCTGTGGTGGACGTGTAGTGTTTGACCCTGTGTGGCTTGTTGGCCAGTCGTTCAACACTCTCTCCAGGTGAGAGATGTGGTTGAAGTTGGATGAACATGTTGCTTGGCCTGTGATCAACTCTCTCCAGGTGAGAGAGTGCGCAGAGGAAGGAGAGAACTCCTGGAAGGAACCCTGTAGCTACCATAGAGCTCGAAGACTTCCAGTCTGGTCTGTTGCTGAAACCCAAGGCAAGGGAGGTTAGCAACCGAAGGATTGTCTGGGTGACCGAGAAGGTGTATACTCCTGGGGTGGAACAGGCATGTGAGGAAGGAGAGTCTGTGGGCAGTGAGTATGAGTGGTTCCTAGGAGAGAATTCCTTCCTTGTGACTATGTGTTTTCCCTGTAACCTCAGCCTAGCCTAGGATTCCTTGCCTTGGGGGTGGAGCTTAGTCCGAGCTCGGGGGTGACCCACTGCTGAGCTTGATGAGCAGTGTGGTCTAAGGCTGGGAGGTCCGTGGAAGGCCTGCACCTGGTTGGTGGAAGTACCACCATTTCAAGATAAGTACCAAATGATGTTTAATTACTTTTTTGCATGTCTGTGTATTTATATTATCATGTATTCCATTGTGCAAACGATTTAATGTGAAATCCATTGATTATTTATAAAAGTAGTAATTCTTATGGTTACTCTGAGTTTAATGTGTGTAACCTGTTTTAAATGCATGTCATATATATAATTAAGCATGAGATTATTATTCCGCATGGTAATGTTGGCCGACCATGGGGTTGATGGTCGGGAACATTACAGTTTGGTATCAGAGCGTTATTGTAAGAAAGGGTGTTACACCCTACATGTATATTGTATAAATGGTTAGTAGATTGCATGGAGAGAAAGATGGCACCCATTTCCAGGAAGCTTGTTTGCCACTATTGTACACAATAGTAAAGTAGGGATCCATCTTCAATTGAGCTTCTACCCTTTCCCTCACAATAATGGATGTGATAGTAAGATTCAAGTATCATACTCTAAGTAACCCTCCAAATTTTTACATGTCCTCATACCTAATTGATATCATTTGGTCATGTCAATATCTTCCCTAGAGAAATATGGAGATGGAATTCAATTGAATCTCCCATCCAGGTCTATTACCAAGACTTATAGGAGTGCAAATACGTGAGGTAGTATGATTATCTTTGTGATCTTTTTTTGGCCCCATTCTATACAAGTTATCTCCTATATTATTAGAAGAAGCTACATAAGATGAGAGCATCATTAGAGATTCATATGTAAATGAGTAAAATGCCTATATCCATATCTATAGAGCAACTTAAGATCTTCATCTTTTGCCTCGATATGTACCAACATGTTGTTTATCAAGGAAATGACATATCAAAATATTTTGTATGGTTTTAGTACGTCCTTATATAAAGATTAGAAAAAATTGTGCCTAACTTACCCTCTTTACATAAGATTGTATAGGCTAACTAATAGTAAATTTGCCAAAATAGAAGCAAAGGCAAGAGAGGGTTGCAAGTTTTGAAAAGAGAAATTTAAAAGGAAATATCCTAAAAAAGTAGTTTCATTTCATAGGGACCATGTGATGTGCACTTGGCCTAGTTTCGTTTCATAGGGACCATGTGATGTGCACTTGGCCTTATACTCATGAGGATTGGGAAGAGGAAGAAATGAAAAAAAAACAACACTTTCTTATATAGAAATGAAATTTGAATGCATCAATGTAATCAAGGAAAAGAAAATAAACACATACAAGAAGAGGAAATAAAGAGAAAACAAGAGGAGGAATGAGTTAAAGCCAATATTGAAACAAAATGTAAGGCATAGGAAGCACCTGGAGAAAAAAAAAATAAGGCTTAAATAAAAAGAGAAGAAAAGGCAAAAGCTGAGATATAAAAAAATATACAATAAGATAAATTGAAGAAAAAAAATGAGGAAAAACAAGCTCAAGCAACAAAGATAAAATCTAAATCCTAAAGTGTGACTAAGGTAAGGTGAAAGAAAAAGAAAAATTAAAAACTAAATAATTAACAACAAAATATATTGAGTAAAGAAATGTAGCGAAAGTTTTATCACTCAACAAGAAAATTGCATAGCAGTTACAAGGAGGGCGTGCTTTTAAACACAATCTCTTCAACACTTAACTAACACTTAATTGTCGTTTGTCCTATCTAACACTAACATATTAATAGTATGGGATTTTTCTTACATTATTTTGAATTTGTGTTTCTTTCATTTTGTTTTGAGGTTTTCAGAAAAGTTGATTTCCATTGTCTTATAAGTTTATATATATATATATATAGTTGACATCCCTGGACATCAAGCACACCTAGCCAAGTCTTGTAAGATTCTATATGTGCTTTCCAATCATGATCAATAAAGGAAAGAATATAAATAGAAATTGTAAAGATTTCCTTAAATGCTCAAAACATTGGTGGAATTGGGGAATTACAAGGGACTAAGTCTTTGAGGCCTTTGAAACTCAAGTCATTAGTTAATGAATTAGTTGATTGAATGATCTTGTGCACTCGCATTAAAATCAGATGATGATGTGGAAGATAGAAATTTGGATATATAAGGTCAAATATTTTAAGGTTATATTCTTATCATTTAAGCATGTTCCATCAATTCTTAAAAAAAATATCATTCCCACCTAGTTATAAAGAGTTGTTGTTTCGTTCATCCATTAGTTGTTAAAAAAAATATCATTCCCACCTAGTTATAAAGAGTTGTTGTTTTGTTCATCCATTAGTGGTTAAAAAAAAATATAAATGGTAAAGGAATAGGAAAGGAAATTCGACTAATTATAAGGGCTTGCAAATATCTCGATTGCGGTTATACATATTCGTTAACAGTAGAGCAAGGTTTTTAATGCCATGGTGACTCCATAAAATCTATAAACACTCATGGATAGTGGATCAATACCATAAGGATATGAAATACATGTTTTCAACAAAAATCCTTAAACCCCAAATTTAAATAACTCATGTGATTATGACTTAGCCTGGAACATTAGATCATGCTTCAATGTAATGAATTCCATTTTCTCCCTTTAGTTCAAGTAGTGAGTTCTTGTAATTTGGGGATTCATGTTTAATATGAGATTTTGTCACAACAAGAGACTTCCACAGGGAGCCACATTATGAGATCCAAGGTATCTTTACTTAATTCAAAATAAAGTCTCTTGTATGTTGGCTCATGGCTCGACAATACATTAAAGATTCATGGTTTTATTCAATGTGCACTAGTACATAAAGTGTGTTTATTATTAAAAAAATAATAAAATCCAAGTATAAATGACTATTTTTGAAGATATGATCATTGGTTTTTTAGTTGAAACTATACTTTTATTTGATTGTATTATTTAAAATCATGATTGTGTTATTTAAAATTATGATTTATGTGTATTATAAATGTTGTCATTAAAATTTGTATAATTAAAAAAAATAAAGGTTAAAATATGTTATTAATGTTTTTAATGATTTTTGTTAGTCTTAATATATTTTTTTATTACAACTAATGTTGCAATAAAAAATGTTATAATTAGCAAAACAAAATGTGTGACTAATATTTTTAATCATTTTTGTTAGTTCTAAAGCTCATTTTCTAATCTAATTTAATAGTAATGTTAATTAGTTATATTTTTAAATACAACCAAAGCAAAATAACATATAATCTGAAAAAACCAATATTAATATTTCCAAATCTAATTGTTTATATTTACAATTTTTTGGAATACATCCTATACATATTTTTCCTTATTCAAAACTATGCAATATTCTCATTCTTATAATCATAAAAGTTACTCTTCTATATATAATATATACCTTAAGATAACCAAGTGTTTTAAATCAATCTTAACATAATTAAAAAATAATTTTAGTTTATAAAGTGCATAAAAGAAATGAAAAATATTTGTCATTTTATAATGTTGTATCATTTATTTAGAGAAATAACCTTTCACACTTATATTTTCTCAAGAATATATACTTTCAAAGATGGTTTACAAACCTTCTCATAAAATATCACATCATATAAGTCAACTGATTAGAGAGAGAGAGCATGCTATATATTACAACAATAATCTTATGTTAAATATATTTCCTAATCATTTCCAAGGAGGACCTCAAATTCAAAGGTCTCCATTTTTTTCAACTAAAAAGTAGTTTCACATCCAATGATCTTACAATACAAAGAGTCCAATTTCAGGATCCTACAAAATGTTTGGTGAATGTTCATACATGTCTTTGATATTAAGGTTTTTGTATATTTTCTACATCCATGGGATCAATTAGACATGCTTAATCCTTTGAACGAGAGGCGCCATTGTTACCATTCTCATTTACCTAAGATAGAGGATGGTGGTTATGTTAAAGAGTGTGTTGACAACATGGAAAGAGTTGACCCTCACTTTATTAGTAGAGGCCTACAAAACATGTAAACAAATGTAAAATAAAGTTAATTTCCCATATAAAATTTCTTCTTAAAGATTAATTTCTCATATAAAGATTAATTTCTATTTGACTATAAACTCTTCCACCATAATTGTATTTACAAATATAAGGCAAATAAAAACTAGTCATTGAATAACGATATAATATTTTCTGGAAATAAAACAAATTACCTTAGAGTTAAATGTTCAAATTTAGTACCTCATCTAGCTCATGAGGATCTCATAACAAATCTTTAGATGAGGTTTTCCTTGATAAACATAAGAATTTTCCTTGATAAATCAAAGAGGACTAAAAACCCTAAATCTTAATTTCATTCTGCTTTCTCATTTCTCTTTTTCCTTTCCTCTCAACCAACTACAATCAATATTTTAACCAGGTATTTCATAGAGGAGAATTGCAACAATGGAGGTAACCCATTGTCATTCTTCCATGGTTATTGTTTCATCTTCAGTTTTTCTATTGTTTCTCTTCTATTCTCACTTTTTTTACTCCATAATGTGTGTTGCTTGGTTTTGTCTTTATAAGATTTTGTTGCGAGTATGAGATTTTTCAAATATGGGTATGGCCCTCTCTATTTCTCTACATGGATAAATTATTCAATTTCACCCCTCCATTTCCACCTATTGGGTCGTGGCCCCTCAAAATTTCTTTGGGGTTTTTGTGAGGTGTGGCCTCCCCATTCTTTTTCCTCCTCTTCACGTAGCCTTCCCTTTTCTTCCTCTATGTGGACTACTTGATCCTTATTGGATCATTATATTGTTTTTCATCTATCTCATTCCTTTAAGGGTGGAAAAATTGGAAGAATAAGCTTGTAGGGCCATTTTAGTGGCAAGTCCCAGTTTGAAAAATTGAGGTCTGAAACCTTCTAGGGCCATTTTGAGGAATCAAAAGACATTTTTTGGGGTTAAAATTTTCCTAGAAAAGTAAGGCCCCTGTAACATTATTATACACATCGATACCTTTTCAACAATGCAAAAATCACGTCAATCAGAGCTCATATGCAAAATTTATGACTCTCGCAAGTTGACCTATCGTGTTGACCACCATGGTACGAGAGGATGCCACGTCAACCCCGATTACTCATGCATATGGGGCTATCCATGTGATAGATTTCTAGAAGAATATAGAAGGTTCAAAAACCTACCACAATTTAGGGTTGAGGAAGTTAAAAACCTATCCCTAGACGGCTATCGGGATATGTTAAATATTGGGCCACTAGGAGGAGAAGGGGTTGCATTATTTTGAATTGTATCTTGTTCAATAGCTGAGAAAAATATCTAAGAGTGGTATTCTGTGAGCATAACATAGGAGGAGAGATTTGGTAGCATCCATACAGGCCACAGGTCGAAGGAAACTCTACATAGAGTGCCTCTTTCTTTGTACTTGCATCATTTCTATACCAAAGAAAAGAGAGCAGAGCAACCTCACCTTCTAGCTGGGTTTTCTCTATTATTGGGTTTCCTAGGTCATATCTTGTGTTTATTTGTGGATGGTGTGATTGTATTTTACTATTCTCTATTTTCCGCATTTTATCTTTTTCATGCATTAGCAAAAAACAGTAACTAAATATTCTGGAGATCTAAAGGAAGAATAACTTTAATAGTAAAAATTTTCAGTATTTATTAGATCTATTGTGACAAACTGTTCCAGTGGAATATCCATGACAATTTACATATCATTACTTGAGGGTTTGATCACAACCTAGTTCAAGGGTCTGAAGGGTTCAACCCATTTATGAAATTGCAAGTGGGGTGCATGATTGAAGTGGTGTGACCCCCTTTTATTTTCTTGTATGGTTACATGCTAAAAATGTGGTGCAACCTAGGGTCTATGGATGACCCATTGATGTATGCAACCATGGATTCAAGGACAACCATCCAAGGGTGTGCTACCTGCTACCATGGTGCATATCACCTTCAAATTAATTTCAGTAACCCTCACCCATTTTTTGTTTTCATGTGTTTATTGTTTAACTTTCATCCTATTTATTTATTTTATTTATTGTTTAAATTGTATTTGTTTTAATTTGTTATATTGGTTATTATTTTACTTTTTATCTCTCTCACTCACACATATATAAATTTATTTTATAAATGTGAATAACTTTTGAGATGAATAATATTTACTCTTATATAAACTAAGAAATTATGTATATATTCTAAAAATGAAAATCACTCTTTCTCTTTTTATATATATATATATATATATATATATATATATATATATAAAGAAAGGAAAAAAAATGAAAATAGGGTACGACCTTGACAATTATGGAATAAAAACCTAACAACTTACGAGGAGAAAAGATAAACAATGTTAGCATATTTTGAGGAACATTTTTTATTGATTTACTTTTATAAAAGAAGAAACAAAGAAAATATTTACTTTTATAAAAGAAAAACAAATTAGGATATATATCCTAATTTGTTTTTTTTTTATAAAAGTAAATTTTATAAAAAACAAAGAAAATATTTACTTTTGTAAAAGAAAAACAAATTAGGATATATATCCTAATTTGTTTTTCTTTTATAAAAGTAAATATTTTCTTTGTTTTTTCTTTTATAAAAGTAAATCAATAAAAAATAAAAAATGTTCCTCAAAATATGCTAACATTGTTTATCTTTTCTCCTCGTAAATTGTTAGGTTTTTATTCCATAATTGTCAAGGTCAAGGTTATGTACCTTATTTTCATTTTTTTTTTATCTTTTCTCCTAGTAAGTTGTTAGGTTTTATTCCATAATTGTCAAGGTTATGTACCCCTATTTTCATCTTTTAAAGTAACCCCTTTCATGGGTTTATTGATTTTTTTGTTTGAGTTGGAGTATAGAACTTGATTTCATTTTTTTGGTATTCTATATATTTTTGTTTTTACGTAGTGTATCAAACTTGTCTTTATAATAAATGGTTCTTTTATTTTCAATAAATTTTTGTTTAATTTAAATTATCTTCCAAATTTCCTCTTTAATTTCCAATAATTTATGTTTAGTTTAAATTATCTTCCAAATTTCCTTTATGTTTAGTTTAAATTATCTTCCAAATATTTCCTCATATGTGTAGGAAATTACAAATTTTTTAGTTTTTATGAATACAAATTAGAAAGCATGGCTATGGCTATGGCCTTTAAAGTTCTAGTTTTTAAACTAAATCGCTAATATCATGCACTTTTTAATATCCTAACTTTTTAATAAACATTATTAATTACCATTATATATCTAATTGTTATTCAAATCAACTTCCATAAATATGAAATTTATAACACTAGTTTCAACTTACAAGTTTTCTTATTTGCTAGTGTAAAATTATAATTTACACCTAAGAAATAAATATATCATTGCGGTTATCACGCATACAATCATAAATCTACAACAATTAATCTTACAATTACAATAGTTAAGATGTAGTTAGAATATTAAATTTAAAGCATTATACTTGAAATTCATTGAACAACTAATTAATAAGTTCTCAAAGATTTTTAATGGAGTAAATAGGGGAAAATATTTATTATTCTATTTCATTTTTACAGGTTAACTCCATATTTTTCTTACCCAAATTGAATTTAATCCTTTAGCCAACTAGGAATGGTCTATCTATCTAGCTAGCTCTAGTGATCATAACCTTCAATGTCTGAAGCAACAAGAACAACAATTGTCAATCATTTAGTATGCAATCAATTAATAATCCATACAAGAGTTTAGTGCCATAGATCCGAAATAGCTCGATAATTCAGTGTCATGGATCACAAATAGTTCATTCTAGTGCCATAGATATAAGTTTCTCATAGTTCAAGAGCAATTTTCCCTTCCAAAAATGATCAACCTCTATGCATCCCCAACACTCCATCCTCTCTCTAGTTAGCACTTTCCCATACACATTTCTAGAAAGTCTCCTTAACCACCCTCATTAATGGGCCATCAACCTCCCCTTCTAGATTTTAGGGAAAATATTAAATAGAATAAAATAATAAATGAATTACATAAAATAATAATAAAATAAAATACAAAGTATTTATTCTGGTTCTAGCTTATAAATGAAACTACCATTTTCCCCAAAATTTCCACCATACCTATTTAATTCATCATACCAACCAATAATCAAATTCAATGGGTTGTTTAATGTTATCATATATTTAAGTATGCAATATAATTTCCAAAATCATTAAATCATTAATCAAGTAGTTAATAACCTAGTTTAGTAATTAACACATCAATTAGTTGTACTAGCGTACATGCACAATGTATATATGTGTAGCAAACATGCACAATGTATGTATGTGTAGAAAACATACACATATATTGTATGTTTACTAATGATAAACAATCACTACCTCTAATCCATAATTCTTGTATGTTCACAACTAAGCATGAACAATAAATCAAGTAAATGCATCATTCAATAATCTTTACTAACAAAATTGCAATAATTCATTAGTCATTGATCATCACACTTAAATGATTAGAAATGCATCAAATCAAGTGTTCTAAACATGGTAGGAACCAAGGAAATAAGAGTGGCACATCTAATACTCGAAAAACATTTCCAACTAACTTTGAATCATCCTTCCTCCATAACTTACTTACATCTTCCACATTCTAGCATTTCCTCTACTACAACATGTTGGAGCGTCAACTATATTGACCTAACTCTATATATAACATTTAAGCAGAAATGTCGACTATATTGACCTAACTTCCCTAGAAGGCAACCGGTGTAATGTACCCATTACCAACAACTTCAACAAAATTGCTATGATACCACTTTATAACGTCCCCAACCACCAAGCTGGGCCACGCCACACAAAACTCTCTATTTTTTCTTACCACTATGATACCATGAAATTTACTGATATGTTTTTCATATGAACAGAGTTATGCAGAATAATAACAACATACAACAATAATAATTCATACATATAGACAATAGAAATTCCATAATAGAACATCATAACTCAAAACATAGCATTTGCACAATCACATAAAGACACTTATATTTAGTGAATTAAACACCAACTGTGTGCAGACCTTCCATGTTCCTCCCAACCATAGACCAAATTTCTCATAATCTCAACAGTGGGTCACCCCTGAGATGGGTCTAAACTCTACTCGGGAAAAGAAGGTTCTAAGCCAGTCTAAGGTCTGATAATCGACAAAAATTATCATATTCAAGTGCCTATCCTAGCAACCAACCTACAGTCTCTGATACCCCACATGCATGTCCCACCCCAAGAAGTGTGCCCCTTCTCTGCTCAACAGTCCCTCAGGTGCCCACTTCCCTTTATGGGGCTTCAATAACATGTCAGGAAGGAAGTCTCAGAGCCCTATAGCTGCAACTCAACCTATAACAACCTGCCTACAGTCCCTCATCCCCCACATGCATGTCCCACCCCAGGAAGTGTGCCCTTTCTCTGCTCAACAATCCCTCGGCTACCCCACTTCTCTTTTGGGGCTTCAACAACATGTCGGGCATAGAGTCTCAGAGCCCTGTAGCTGCAGCTTGGCACCTTGGGAATTAAGTCCAAACAATTCTCTCACCTCAAGTGAATGCTCACGGGCCTGAAAACGCGCTTCCTCGACACAACAAATATCTCACCTGGAGAGAAAATTCCTATGGGCCTGACAACCCGCTTCTTAAACCATGGGCCTGACAACTTGACTCTTCGACCTGCAAAAAAATCATACACCAGTACAGATGGTAGCATGGATGAGTGAAAAATGGTAGGAAACATGAATCAATAATAGCTAGAAGATGGGTAATTACACTATATCCCCAAATATACATACGCACATGTGTCCTTTAAGACACATGACACCCAAGGGACTCCATTTTCCCACTTGTAATTTGTTCCCTTCCCCCAGGAACTTAGGATAACATAAACTTATATCCACTCTTTAGAATTTAGGAATAATAATATAATATTCCTTTGGAGTAAGCCCTCAATATTAGCCCCTTCTTACACTATTAGCCACATTTCCCATCCTAGTGGACTTTATCCCCCCATCTCTTTTGTGTGGAATGTTGGAAACAATGATGTACTTTATGAAAATATGTGTGTTTACATATTATAATAATAGGAATGTTGGCCTTTTAGCCAATCTAGGATCTCTAGCCTAATAGTCACATAGGTATTTTGTCCTATAATATCCTAGCTCACCATCCTATAAAACATATGTACAATTGGGGTTCAGCCTAGGGGTATTACTGATCTAGGTGGATATTGGTGGCCACCCACCTATTCCAACAAGCTCCTTTTGATAGTTTTAGTTCAACACGTTCTTCTGTAATTCTTTGTAATTGTGGGTTCTATACTTTTGGGGCTGTTTGAATCCCTACATAGCTTCCAGGTGGAGATTGGAAGCCGCCCACCTAATTCAACTGGCTTAGTTTGGAAGTTTTCATGTCAGTACATCTTTTTGTACTTCCAGGTCCATTTTGGAGCCCTAAAAAGTGTTTTTTGTCTTTCCATAGTCAAACTATAGATGGAGTCAGAGTTTGATGGCATAATGCATAGTTCTTGAAAATAACTTTCCAACGAGCTATCACGCGCCTAAAACATAGGTCATATGCATAAGTTACGACTATGGGAAATTAAGGTACTGACTTAACCATCGGGGCCCACATAACTTTTGGCATTTCATCTCCTAGGGCTAGATTTTTGGATGTTTAGGGTTTTGGAGTTCATGAGTAGTGTTAAAAAGGCCTCTGGAGCCTCATTGTAATCATTCTTCTCAGATGGATGTGCGTAGCAGCCACATCTCTTCTCAGAGATAACTACCACCATTCGAGTAAGTTGTTTGTAGTTCTGCAGTTTTACAGTTTCAACCTATTTTATTTATTCAATAAAAGTTATTGTTCACTAGATATCTATTGTTGTTCTCCATATCTCCATGTTATTGTATTCATTCTGTTATTCATTTCATTCCGCTCATAAATCCAGATCAGTGGTATCAGAGTGGTCTTCTCTTCATTTATTTTTCTTTGGGCATGTCCCTAAAACTATCTGGGTACAAGAAGTTGGGACTCGAACCAGTCGAGCCTTTGCAAGATTGATCGTGTTGATCCCGATAAAAACCCATGGGGGACGAAAAGAAATATGATGGAGCAAGAGATCATTTTAAAATGTTGCTCGATGAAGCCCTTGCACGAAAAAGGAATGAAATGATGGACAACTTTGCACAGATCCTTTGGCGACTGCACACAGGAGACACATATTCATCAAGCGACCATGCAACCCCCTTCAAGGTACATGCAAATTTTGATATTTTTTTATTTGAAGGACTGATAGATGCAAATCTTGTAGATAAATGGTTGAATCTGCGCAAATGGTATTTTTTGGTCAACAATTTTTCTGATAGGGAAAATATTACTTTTGCACTCCTCAAGGTCATCCCCCATGTTAAGGACTGGTGGGATACTTACTCTGAGTAAAGGGCCATAGAGGAATTTGCAATATTTGGGGTCTCCCCCACATGGGATTCCTTTAGGGATGCCATTAAATAACAATACTACCCTATTGGAAGCTACGAGGACTAGTGCACAAGATGGATCACCCTGGATCAGGAAAGGGACCAGATAGTACCAAATTTCACCAATATTTTCCATACCTTGCTCACCAAATTGGTTATCAAATACTCTGAGTGACATCTTTTGCTAAAATATCATGGCTTTATTCATAGACACATTCAAACATAAATGGAGTTTTTGGACATCGCATCATTGGGTACGACTTATATATATACTGTCAAGATCGAGTAGAAATTTAAGCAGAAGAGGTCAGAGTTTGGATCTGCAAACTCCTCACAACCAAAGCAGGTAAAAGGAGGCCCCAACCCACAAAAAAGGGCCAGAGCAAATATGGCCACTCTCAAGACAACCAGTCCAAGCCGCAACACAAGAGGGTTAATGAGAAGTTGAAGAAGGACACGGGAAAATGGTGTGAATACCATAAAATCCCTTGGCACAACACCGAAGAATGCCGCTCCAAGCAGTCATTGGTGGCTGAGCTAAAACATTCCGAGTTAGAGGAAGATTCTGACTCTGAATCAAATCTAGAAGGATGTAAGCAGATTATCGATGTTGAACCCGATACCACTTTCGCCACCACCAAAGTCCATCCAAGTGAACCAGGAGAACCAGAGGAAGGGGAATGCCTCTTTCACTCACATATGTGGGTAAAGGGGGCTTTGCTTCATTTCATTGTTGATAGTGGCAGTCAGAAGAACCTGATCTCAACAAAGGTTGTCAAGTAGATGGACCTATCGACGACATCGCACCGACAAGCCTACATCATCGGTTGGCTTCACAAAGGAAGAGATCTTTGCATTATCCAATATTTTTGTCTTCCCTACGACATCAAGCCTTTCAAAGACGCAATATTGTGTGATATTGATCCCCTTGAAGTTTTTGATGTTCTTTTAGGACAACCATATTTGTGGAAGCAACATGTTGTGTATGAGTCTAGACCCCACAGTGTTAATATTACTTTGGGTAGAAAATTGTACAAGATACTAGAGGTAGCGTTGCCTATTGCTATTTCTTTAATCTCTGCTAAGAAATGCAGTAAGGTCATTTCACAGACCAAGAATTTTGTCTTCTTTATGATTTGTGCTCACATTAAAAATAAGGTCACCACCACATCTGTGGCCTTTACACAGAGCCGCTCTTTGCAAAAGAAGCAAGTGGAATGGATCGCGAAAGATTACAAAGACATGTTCTCCTCACCCACTGAGGTTCTGATGCACTGCCAAGTCAAGAATCCAATTGATATAACCCTCAATGCACCTCTGACTAATGGACCAGTCGATCATCGCTCGCTGATGGAAAATGATGAAATCAAGCGTCATATCCAAGAGCTACTTCAAAAGGGGAACATAAGACCCAACTCCTGCCCTTGTGAAATCCCGATTGTACTGGTGCAGAAGAAAGATGAGACTTGGTGGCTTTTCATTGATTACAGATAATTAAACAAAATCACAGTCACGAACTAGTACCCAATTCCCAGAATTGATGACCTTCTTGACCAAATCAAGGGGGAAAAGTTCTTCAACAATATTGACCTAAAGTATGGATACTACCAGGTTCCCATCAAACTAACTGATGTATGGAATACAACTTTCAATTCTAAATAAGGTCTCTTCGAATGGCTGGTCATGCCCTTTGGCTTAACAAATGCACCAACCACTTTCATGAGGTTGATGGGTGATGTATTGAGACCCTTCACCAACTCTTTTGTGGTGGTATATTTGGATGACATCCTCATCTTCAATAGAACTTTGGAGGAGCACATGCAACATATTCAACGGGTTTTGAGCACTATGTGGCAACACAAGCTATATGCCAACTTGGAAAAATGCTCCTTTGACATGAACATGGCACAATACTTGGGGTACATTGTTGATGAGCATGGGGTACATGTTGATCCAACTAATATCCAAGCCATCCATGACTGGCCAGCCCCGACCACACTAACCGAGCTTCAGAGCTTCTTGGGACTTGCCAACTTCTACCGATGGTTCATGTTGGGATTCTACCATATTGCATGTCCCCTCAGTAAAGTGACCAAGGGTGGTGACAGGGAAAATTTCGTGTGGGGGAAGGAACAACAAAAAGAATTTGATGATCTGAAGCATTGCTTTTGCTGAACTCTAGTGCTCTCCTTACCCGATCTGCAATAACCGTTTAAGATTGAGACTGATGCATCCAACTATGTTGTAGGTGTAGTTCTCACTCAACACAGTCATCTGGTAGCATACCATAGTGAAACACTCTTAGATACTGTCTGAAAATACCCCACCTATGACAAGGAAATGTATTCCATTGTACAATCCTTTCATCAATGGAAAGATTACATTCTAGGAAAGAAGACAACCATTCACATTGATGACAAGCATTTGCAGTTCATACAGACACAGGAGAAGTTGCAGAACAACCGCCATCAGAAGTGGTCCACCTACCTTCAACAGTTCCATCTCAACATAAAGTATAAGACAGAGAGAAAAAATCATATCGTTGACTACCTCATCCTCCTGTGGCTGCACTCGCCACCGTGCTCCATTCCTATGGACATGAGGAATATGAGTGGCCCCAACTTTATAAACGAGATCCGAACTTCTCCACCACCTATCATCTCTTGGGTATAGGAAAGAATGTCACCGATTTTCACATTAAGGACTGACTATTATGCCATCTAGGCCATATCTGTGTCCCTGCAAGAGAGCATGAAAATATGATTTGGGAGGCTCACTATAGTCGGATGGAAGGCCATTTTGGTGTAGAGAAAAATGTGGTCATTATACAAAAACATTTTTATTGGACAAAACTTCGACAGGACGTCAACAAGTATATCGAATCTTGCACTACATGTGCCATTTCCAAGCCATCCATCATTTCCAATCCATCCATCAAGAAGTAAGGCTTATACACCCCTCTTCCTACTCTCGAGAGGCCTTGGAAATCCATCTCGTTGGATTACATGTCTGACCTTACATCCACCAAGAAAGGAAATGATTGTGTATTTGTGGTAGTTGATCAGTTTTAGAAGATGGCCATTCTCACAGCTTGGAAGAAGAGAATCACATAGAAAGATACTACCAAGCTCTTCTTCGAATGAGTGTGGGTCCATTTTTTGATACCACAGACCATCATCTTCGATTGGGACATCAGGTTCTTCAACACATTTTGGTCGAGTCTCTAGTCACTATTGGACACCAAGCTCACTAAATCAAATGATTGTGCACATCCTGCGCATGTATAACTCTAAGCATCCGCGTACATGGGATGTGAGTCTTCCTTATGTTCAACACAACTACAACATGGCTCTTCATAGCTCCACCAACCATATCCCCTTTTAGGTGGGGCTGGGATTCCAACCCTTGGGTCCCATTGATGTTTCACTACCTCTTGCAACAACATAAACATATTCTCCCCATGTTCAGTTTCAGGCTGACAAAGCCACCTGATTCATTGAGAAGATTTGACACATCCGCCAACATGTCCATGAGATTTTGTAGAAAGTCGATGCTAAGTACAAGAAACACAATGATCAACACTGGGTACCGCAAAAATTTAGGTGGGATACAAGGTCTGGTTACATTTGCAGACAGAATGCCTTACAGGGCAACATCGAAAGTTCCATCCACTTCACTATGGGTCGTACACTATCACCAAGGTTTTGGGTGACAATGATTTTGAGCTCAACACTCCCCCCTTCCTTGGCTTGCACCCAATGTTCAATGCAGAGACCTCCTCCAGCCATATTTTCCACCATTATTGGACTCTTCAGAGATCGCAGAATAGTTGAAACCAACAAAGATGAATCCTAAATGCATGGAACATGCATCCATTGATCAGATAGTAGACACATAGGTCAAGGGCACTCGCCAACAGGGCATCTAGATTTATTGGGTTGTCAAGGCAGTGCAACTCTTGCACCAAGGCAAGTGGCTCACCCAAAGCCAAATTCAACAAAAAATTCCTCACCGGATGGGGGAACTCAATGCAATGGAGATCATTTCTTTCTAAGGGGGGAGGAATCATCCAGGTGGATATTAGTGGCCACCCACCTATTCCAACTGGCTCCTTTTGACTGTTTTATTTCAACACATTCTTCTGTAATTATTTGTGATTGTGGATTATACACTTTTGGGGTTTCCTGAATCTATACATAGCTTCTAGGTGGATATTGGTGGCCACCACCTAATCCAAATGGCTTAGTTTGGAAGTTTTCATGTCAGTACATATTTTTGTACTTCCAGGGTCATTTTGGGGCCCTAAACAATGTTTTTTATTTTTATTTTTATTTTTATTTTTTATCTTGCCATAGTATAACTATAGACGAAGTCAGAGTTGACAACATTATTGGCGTTTCATCTCCCAGGGTTAGGTTTTCGGATGTATAGGGTTTTTTCATTCATGAGTAATGTTAAAATGGCCTTTGGAGCCTCATTGTAATCATTCTTCTCACACAGATGCGTGTAGAAGCCACATCTCTTCTCAGAGATATCTACCACCATTCGAGCAAGTTGTTTTCAGTTCTGCAATTTTACAATTTCAACCTATTTTATTTATTCAATAGAATTTATTGTTCACTGGATATATGTTGTTTTTCTCTGTATCTCTATGTTATTGTGTTCAATCTATTATTCATTTCGTTTCTCTCATAAATCTGGATCAATTACATTCCCCTCCCCCTTATTTATGCATTGTTCTCAATGCAATATATACACATATACAATCAAAACTTCAAAAGTATTCAAAAATATATGGGTATTCTTCTCTCATCACATCCTCATGATCCCAAGTTGCATCCTCAAGACCGTACCAGGTCCATTGGACCTTTACTATCCCTATGGCTCGATTCCTGTGTTGCTTGATCTTCTGGTTCAATATGCAAACCAGTTGCACTGGAAAGTCGCCTTCTTGATCCACCTAGATCACATTCCAATCAATGACATGATTAGAATTAGGTACATACTTTTTAAGAAATGATACATGGAATACACTATGGACCAACCCTCTCCAGGATTTCAAACTGTCCACAATAACGAGCTGCTAGCTTTGAACAATTTCCCAAATTCAGGGAACTTCTTTTGGCTTTTAACTTCAAGAACACATGGTTACCCACTTTGAACTTTCTATGAGTTCTACCCTTATCATCATAAATTTTCTTCATGTCTTGGGAAACCTTTAAATTCTGTTTTATCTCACCATCTGCTCTTCCATTTCCATGAGTAATTCTAGTCCAACCACTTCTCTGTCTGTTGGGTTGTCCCAACTCACTAGTGTGTTACATTTTCAACCATAAATTGCCTCAAATGAGCTCATATTTAGAGATGTTGATACCCATTGTTATAAGAAAAATCCACTAAATGCAATTAATCCTCCCATTTGGATGGTTTATTCATCACATATATCCTTAACATTTCTTATATCACTCGATTCACCCTCTTTGTTTTCCCATCTGACTCGAGATGATAGGTTGTGCTAAAGTTCAAATTGGTCCCAAATCCTTTGAATAATCATTTCCAAAAAAATGATGTAAAATTTGGATCTCTGTCAGACACAATTGTCTTGGGTTTACCATGAATTCAAGAAATTTCTCTCATATAAATATCAACAATGTTGACTTCCTTGTGAGTGAGCTTTACTGAAATAAAGTGGGCGACTTTAGTAAGCTTATCACCACCACCATGATGGAATCATGCTTCTTGGTTGTTCTGGTCATCTTGGTGATGAAATCCATTGTTACAACTTCCCATTTCCACTCAGGAATGGGTAATGGTTGTAGCAGACCAACTGTGTGTCTATGCTCAACATGTACTTTTTGACATTCCAAACACTTGACAATAAAATCAACAACCTCCTTCTTCATACCTGGCCAATAATATTTTCTTTTGACAGCTATAATGGTTTTATGGTAACTTGGATGTTCACCATAAGGTACATTATGCATTTCTTTTAAAATAAAAAATTTCAATTCCTGAGAATTTGACACATAAATGTTGCCCTTGTACATGAGAATTCCAACCTTCCCTAGCTTATATTCTTCACTTTTCTACTGCAAATTACCTTGCTGAAATTGTTCCTTTACCTCAAAGTATTTATGATCTGATTTTGTAGCCTCTAAAAATATTTCCTTCAAATATGATTGGTACATTCTAATGGTTTTAGCATGCATATCATGCACCCTCATGTTGAGTGCATCTGCCACCTTGTTCTCTTTACCTTTGGTATGCTTAATATCAAAGTCATATTTGTTGAGAAGTTACAACCATCTACTTTGCTTGACATTTAGAGTTGGTTGTCCAAATAAATATTCCAGACCACTATGGTATGTCCTTAATTCAAATATTTTCCCCATGAGGTAGTGCCTCCATATATTCAAGGGATGCACTATGGTTGCCAATTGTAAATCATGAGTAACATAGTGCCTTTCATGCTCCTTTGATTTCCTTGATTCATAGCATACCACATGCCCATTCTGACTAAGAAATCCACCAAGTCCTTCTTTACATGCATGAATGCAGACAATGAAGTCTTCATTTGGATCAACAATCTTTAATATTGGAGCACTTGTCAATAAATTTTTCAAGTGTTGGAAACTCCTTTAACAATCTGTTGTCCACTCAAACTTCACACCCTTGTTTTGAAAGGAAGTGGTTGGGTGTGCAATCTTTGAGAATCCTTCAATGAACCTTTTGTAGTAACCTGGAAGTCCCATAAATGATCTCACCTCAAAGACATTCCTTGGTTTTGGCCAACCCTCAATGGCCTTTATCGTTTATGGGTCCACTGTTATTCCTTCCTCTGGAATGATATGGTCCAAATAATGAATTTTCTTCTAGTAGAATGAACACTTGCTCCATTTTGCGTACAACCGATGCTCCCTCAATACCTATAATACCATCCTCAAGTGTTTCTCATGCTCTTCCTTAGACTTATAATATATAAGAATGTCATCTAGGAAAGCAATGAAAAACTTATCTAAGTAGGCCCTGAAAATACCATTCATTAAACACATGAAGACAACTGGTGCATTTGATAACTCAAATGTCACCATCGTGAACTCATAATGACCATACCTTGTTCTAAAGGTAGTCTTGTTGATGTATTCTTCTTTAATTATTACCTGATGATAGCCCGACCTAAGATCAATCTTGGAGAATATCTTAGCATCTTTCCATTGATCAAAGATGTCATCTATTCGTGGAAAAGTGTACTTGTTCTTCGTGGTTACCTTATTCAATTGTTTGAAGTTAATGCAAAGCCTCAAGGTACCATTCTTGTTTTTCAAAAGAAACACCGGGGCACCCCAAGGTGACACACTTGGGTGTATATACCCCTTCTTCAAAAGCTCCTTAAGCTGCATTTGAAATTCCTTTAGTTCTAGAGTGCTCATCTTATAAGGAGTCTTGGATATTGGGGATAGTCTAGGCATCATATTAATGGAGAAATCAATATCTCTCTTGGGTGGAAATCCCAATATTTCTTTAAATACATCTTCAAACTTCTTTAGGGATGAATAATCTTTAATACTTGGCACCTTATCTTTAGGTGTCTCTTCCATATGTGATGCAATTATATGACACCCTTTCCTGAAACTTTTCTTCATCTGTAAGGCTTAAACTTATCTGTTGGTTACTACCCTGAGGATTCCCTGAACTCTCTTCAACTTTCCTTCCTCATCCAAGCAATTGAATGCCTTCTTATAACAATTTATGATAGCATGATGTTTGTCCAACCAGTCCATACCAATGAAGCAATCATATGAGCCCAAAGGTATGATATTCAAATATACTTTTGTGCTTAATCCATTCATTTCTATTGGACATGCCTTAACCATCTCATTAATTTTTCTTTTAGCTCATGTAGCTAGTTTCACTAACCAAGTTTTTTCGAGATTGCTTCTTGGCAATTGAAAACTTTCCACCATCTTAGGATCTAGATAACTATGACTAGTTCTTGAATCAATTAAAATAGCAATGGATTGTTTGTTGATCTTACCCTCCACTTCAATCATATGTGACTGAAACTCAACTTTTTTGTTATCCAGAGTTGCATAGATCCTTGATACATTTTTTCCCACATCCTCCATTGTTTCATCTTGTTGTACATTGTAAGCAGTCTTCACTTTTTCACCTATGTGATGGAAATATCTCAACACATGATCTCCTCCACAACCCCAACATTGAATAGGTGGTTGCCTTGGTCTTTTCCCTATTTCCTTTGCCATTCTAGGTTCTATATAGGTTGGTTGTCCCTGAGAATTATTTCTGAAGAATGGTGGCTTGATCCCCTTAGTCCTCTGGTCCATCTTACTTTTCTTTTTGTCTTTCCACACCCTTTGGAAAGCCGGTCTTCCTTTATGCTGATCATAAAGGAAATTGTCCCTTCTTATAGTTTTCTCTAGTATCTTTGGATCGTCATATTGTATCTTATCACTGATGAATGATGGTATCCCACTCAAGTACCTCTGAATCTTAACTTGTTCATCCTTAATGAAAGAAAATTATTTCAAAAGCTCTAAAAACCTTCTCTCATGACTCATATATGGTCATACTCCTAAGCTTGAGTTCAAAGAAATCCTTCATTTTCTTATCATAGTATCATTTGGTCAAGTATTTCTTTTGAAAATACCTCTTGAATTCCCTCCAAGTAACCTTCTTCTCATCAATGTGCCACACCTGCACAAATTGGTCCCACCACATTGATTATTTTCCTTTGAGCTAATAGATGGAAATTATTCCGTCTGCTTGTGAGGAGTAGTTATGTAACCGGAAGTACTTCCTCATGCCCAACAACCATGTCTCTGCATCCTCATCCTTCTTGTGTTCACCATAAAATGTAGGAGGCTTGATCTTATTCATCTCTCCCTGTAGTTCATCTATTCCATGCCTCCTCTTATGCTTCTTGATAGGGGATGGACTTGAATTACTGTTTTATCTCCTAGTTGAATTCCTTGGTGAGTGATGATGATGCCTACCAACACTTCTTGTTCTTCTCCTCTCATCATGAGATTTGTGACCCCCTTATTTTCTTGACTCAGTCTTCTTATCATCTTCTTCTCTATTCTATCCAAGCTCTGCATTAACTTGATGTTGAATCCTTCTTGCTGCTCCTTGGATCTCATAAGCCTCTCATTATCTTCTTTATAACTCTGGACATCCTTTTGCATACTTTTTATGGTTTCTACTAAGTTCATGCTTTCCTCCTTGCCTTATCCATGTCCATTTGAATTTGTACCATCATTACTCAAATTGACATACAACCCCTTGACTTCCTCTTCATGGATGTAAGTTCTATGTGTATCTTCCATTTTGTTGATCCTGTTTTGATCTAAATTATGTTAAATCTGGAAAATATGCAACAAACAATATTTTTTGGACTAAATAATTTATCAAATTCATGAAATTTATGCACAATTTTGTTCCAATAATGCATCATAATTCTTTCTTCGAATTTCTTATGAAATTAATTTTCGAGATCAATTTTCTGGGTGGTTATCTAGACTCTTATGTCCAAGACCCTTCCATGAACCCATCATCAACATAGCCATTTTTCCATCTTCACTGATATAGGTGGATATCGGTGGCCACCCACCTATTCCAATTGGCTCCAAATAGTTTGTTGACAACTTATTATTTTTAGCAGTTTTTCGGTTCCTAAACTTTCAGGACCATTTTGAGGGCCTAAACGATGATATTTCACAATTGGCCACCTAAATAATAGCCAAAGTCTCTGATTGAGACCCCAAAATGAATCTCTGCATCGATACCTTTCCAACGAGCTATCGTGCACCCAAAAAAGAGATCGTATGCCAAAGTTAGTCCCTCGATAAGTTGATACAACAAACTACCCAAAATGGGGTCCACAAAATTGTTGGCTTTTCATCTTCCGGGGTCAGGGTTTTGGATTTTATTTATGTTTAAAAGGTCGTTGGAGTCTCATTGTAAAAATAATATTCTTGCGAATGTGAGTAGCCATCACATCTCTTCTTAGAAATAAGTTGCCACCATTCTAGCGAGTCTTTCACTGTATTTCTACAATTTTGTACGTTTTTTGCTCATTAATAGAAATTGTGTATTACTGTATATATGTGCCTCTTGTTATATATATGATATATCTCTCTTATATTATTGGCTCTCTTGGAATATCTCTATATATTTATGTGTTATATCTCCGCTCTCATTTCGTGCTGAAAATAATCTGAATCATTCGCGGACTCACAGAATCACAGACTCATAATATTGAAACCTTCCTTTCGTAAGTCTGTTCGAGAAGTCTCAACACTTAACCATTTTTCCATCTACGTAGACTCATGGGCTCATAACCTTGTAACCTTTCTTTCATAACTCCATTTGAGAAGTCCCAACACTTAGCCATTTTTCCATCTTCGCGGACTCGTGGACTCATAATATTGCATTCTTCTTTTCATAAGTATGTCCGAGAAGTCCCAATACTTATCCATTTTTACATTTTCTTACCATGGTTTTGTTGGACCAATTTCCAAGATATTACTACAGTTTTGTGGGACTGGCACTTAGACAAATTTCCAAGATCTTAATACAGTTTAGTGGGACTAATAGTTGGTCTGCCCCATGGATCCACATCACTTTCCAACTGTCATCTCGTCCGACATGTAACTTCCACTTTTGGAGCACACGTATTTCTTCTACCACGTCAGCTGACACGTGGCCTCCACATCATGTCGATGTCATCGTATGGAAAAATACCCAAATTTTTCAGATTTTCTTAGGTTCGAATATTTCCAAAGAGGCTAAATTCTTCACATTACCCATGAAATTTCTCTCAATTTTACTACTGTAATTTTAACAAACAAATTTCAAACATCCATTTTTCGACATTCCGTCAACTAGTTTTCCAACACAGTCTGTAAATTTCACTTTCATTTTCCACCAATTGGCCCATCCAAGCTCAGTGTTGAAAACTGGAGCTCTGATACCACTTTGTAACGTACCCATTACCAACAACTTCAACAAAATTGATTTGATACAACTTTGTAACATCCCTAGCCACTAGGTTTGACCACGACACACAAAAATCTCTCTTTTTTTTACCAATCTCATACCATGAAATATATTGATATGTTCTGCATATGAACATAGTTATGCGAAATAATAACAACATACAACATTAATAATTCATACATATAGACAATAGAAATTCCATAACAGAACATCATAATTCATAACATAACATTTTCACAAACACATAAAGACACTTATTGATCCAGGTGGATATCGGTGGCCACCCACCCTTTCCAACTGACTCAAAACAGTTTTCTGGCAATTTTGGTAATTTACTATTTTTAGCAGTTTTTCACTTTTGGAGCCGTTTTGATGCCCTAAATGATGTTTTTTGAGAATATGGGGAGAAATATTTAAGTTCCTTCTCGATTTCCCCCAAAATGAATCTCCTCGACGATACCTTTCCAACGGGCTATCATATGCCTAAAACGGAGATTGTATGCAAAAGTTAAGACCCCGGGAAGTTGATGTACTAACTTACCCAAACGGGGCCCACATGACTTTTGGCGCTTCATCTCCTAGGGTTAGGTTTTTGCATGTCTAGGGTTTCTGGCATTCATTTTTATTGTAAAAATGCCTTCAAAGCCTCATTGTGATTATCTTCTTGAGAATGAGTGTAGCCATCACATCTCTTCTTAGAGATAAGCCGCCACCATTCCATCAAGCTTGTTTCCATTGCATTTTACAGTTTCAGTTTTTTCCTTATTGAATAGAAAACTAGTTTACTGTATCTATGTTGTTTTTTGTTAAGCACCTGTTAATAATCTGTAGTCATTTCATTCTGCTCCTAAAATCCGGATCAGTGGTATCAGAGTGGTCTGCTCCTTTTCATCTTAATGCATGTCCCCAACGAGGTCGGAGTACAAAGAGTTGGGTCTCGAGCTTGTTTCCGTTGAGAAAAAAATCTCTCACATGCCCAAGGGACCTCTCATGGCAAGAGAAAATAAATATGACGGGACAAGAGATCCTTTCAAAATGTTGATTGAGGAAGTCCTCATGCAACATAGGAACGAGATGATGGATAGTTTCGCGCAAATGCTTCGACGACTACCAACATGTGACACATCTTTTTCGAGTGGAGGCACCGCCCCCTTCAAGGTACAAATAAACTTCGATATTCCTATATTTGAAGGTCAGATAGACACAGATTTTGTAGACAAGTGGTTGAATCTACTAGAAGGGTATTTTTCTATCCATAACTTTTCGAATAGAGAAACGATTACTTTTGCGCTCCTCAAATTCGTTCCCCATATCAAAGATTGGTGGGAAACTTTCTATGAGAAAAATGAAACAGAGAAACCCTCATTATTTATAATCACGACCGCCTAGGAATCCTTCAGGGATGCTATTAAGTAACAATACTACCCTGTCAGAAGTTATGACAACTTGTATACCAAATGGACCACACTGCGGCAAGAAAGAGACCAAGCAGTGCCAAATTTCACAAATATCTTCCATACCTTGCGCACCAAGTTGGGTATCAAATATTTGGAGAGACATCTGGTGCTCAAGTATCATGGTGATCTACATAGATACATCCAGAACGATATGGAATTTCTAGACATTTCATCCTTGGGCACGGCCTACCGATATGCCGTCAAAATTGAGTAGAATCTCAAACAAAAGACACGACAATTTGGGCCTGGGAAACCCTCAAAACAAAATCCAAGAAAGGGTGGCCCCAACCCACATAACAAAGGACAGAGAAAATATGGACAATATCAGGACAACCAGTCCAAGCCACAAGCAAAGAAGGACACCAGAAAGACAAAGAAAGATACCGAGAAGTGGTGCGACTTCCAACCCTTGGCATAACACTACTGACTGCCGCTCAAAGTAGTCGTTGGTGGCTGAAGTGAAAGCCTTTAAATCAGATGCGGGTTCTGACTCTGAGCCAGAACCAAAAAGGGGAATATGGATCATTGATGCAGAACCCAGTGCCACCATTGCTACCACCAAGCTCTAACCCGGTGAACCAGATTAGCCAGAAGAAGGAGAGCGTCTCTTCCATTCAGAGATGTGGGTAAAAGGCACCCCGTTGCACTTCATCGTTGATAGCGGTAGCCATAAGAACCTCATCTCAGTAGAGGTCATCAAGTGGCTAGCCATGCCAAAAACGCCTTACCCACAACCCTACACCATTATATGGCTCCACCAAGGAAGTGATCTTCGCGTCGTCCAAAGGTTTCGAGTGTCGTATGACATTAATCCCTTCAAAGAGGAGGTATTGTATGATGTTGCTCCTATCAAAGTTTGTGATGTTATTTTGGGCCAACCTTATTTATGGAAACATCATGTTGTACATGAGTCTAGGCCTCATAGTTTTATTATTACTTTGAACAGGAACTTATACAGGATACCCGAGGAAGTCCCACCTAGTGCTATTTCCTTGATCTTTGTTAAGAAATGTAGGAAGGTCGTCTCTCAGACGGGGAAGTTTATCTTCTTTATGATTCGCTCTCAGAATAAGTGAAAGATCACACCCACATCTAGGATCTCTGCGACCAACCTCTCCATACAACAGAGGCAAGTAGATAAGGTTGTGGAATAATACTCGGATATCTACTCCTCACCTATCGGGGTACCTTTGTACTGCCAGGTCAAGAACCCCATCGATCTCACCCCTGACGCACCGCTGCCCAATGGGCCAATGTAGTGTCCCCAAGGCCGAGCCCCATTGTAAACCATGTTTGGAAAGGAATTGTAATTATGTTTTATAGGCTGGTGAGCCAATTTTTCATAAGTTGGAGGCTTATGTGTTGTTAGTCTAGGGAGCCTGAGTGTTGAAGGCCAGGAGCCTGCTGTTGTATATGTAATCCTGTAGAACAATTAATAAAATATAAACACCGCCAGATGCAGACCGACCACGATGAATGAGTGAAGGGGGACTGAGAATCCACAGAGTGGGCAAGGAACTAGGGGCTAGAAGGTGGGAAAGGGGCTAAGTGTTGAGCCTAGGGGATAAGCCTAGGGGCTAAGCCTAGGGGGCTTAAGCCTGGGAATAAAATTTTAATATTATTCCAAAAGATATGTGCATCATATGTTTTTATCCTAAGTCATTTTGGAAGGACACGCGAATTTCCAAGTGGTGGGAGGAACGTGTGCTGGTGGAACGCATGCAGTTCCATGTGTGACAAGTGTCAACCCTGGTGCATGCGAATAAAACGGCCAAGGTGAGCCATGGGAAGGTTCTGATTCCCATTCCACCGGATTTTCTGAACGCGTACAGAGCTCTGAGTAGTATGACTAACCCAACTCCTGTAGAGAACCTTCGGGAGACCCTGTGACTTGAATGTCTGTGTCTGATTCTGAGAAATCCCGTGCGTGTAACCCCAGCTTACGAGAAGCCTGTGTTGAATTTAGGGAAGAGTCTTTGCTTGATTCGGGAAAGCTGAGCGAGCCTATGCAAGCATTCCCTGTTTCGAAGTCGTGACTGTGAAGCCATCCTGTGATTGCCGAATTCAGTTTTTGGAAAGCCTGTGTCTGTTTTCCCGTGGGATTGTTGAGACTACGCAGTACTGGACTGCGTGAGGCTTGCTGACCTGTGAGCGACTCCTTCCAGGTGAGAGAGTGTGCAAGGGAAGGAGAGAACTCCTGGAAGAAACCCTGTAGCTTCCATAGAGCCCGGAGACTTCCGGTCTGGCCTGTTCCTGTAACCCAAGGCAAGGGAGATTAGCAGCCGAAGGACTGTCCAGGTGACAGAGAAGGTGTATACTCCTGGGGTGGAACAGGCATGTGGGGAATGAGAGTCTGTGGGCAGTGAGCGTGGGAGGTTCCTTGGAGAGAATCCCTTCCTTGTGGTTGTGTGTTGTTTTCCCTGTAACCTCAGCCTAGCCTAGCTTTCCTTGCCTTGGGGTGGAGCTTAGTCCCAGCTCGGGGGTGACCCACTGCTGAGTTGATGAGCAGTGCGGTCTAAGGCTGGGAGGTTCGTGAAAGGCCTTCATTTGGTTGGTGGAAGCTACCATTGATAAAGATAAGTATATGATTATGTTTTATCACATTTTATCATGTCTCCACTGTAAATGTTATCATGTTTTCTGCTGTGTATACGAATTAATATGGAATGCTATGGATTGTTTAATGATAGCAGTAATGATATGTTTTACTCTGAGTTAAATGTGTTTATTCATTTAAATGCATTGGATATATGATATATGTATGAGATTTGTACAAATGGGGTGTACAAATGGGTATCAGAACGCGAGAAAACACAGAGTTCTGAAATGGGTGTGCTACAAATTGGTATTAGAGCGAAGGTTTCGACACTGAGCCTATATGGGCCAGTGGAGCGGTCTTTGGACTGAGAATGCAAAGGGAAATTGGGTCTGGAGGACCAATTTCGGACCTTGGTTTGTTCCAGCGTGTCAAGTAGTTGCTTGACCGTGCTAACGAGCTCAGGAAGTGTAGCGGCAAGTGAAACCGAAGTTGGTGTGGTCTATGGCCACGGGGAGACAGGTCTCTACACTAATGGTGTTAGAAACTTAGGATCTGTTCGAGAGGGAAGGTGAGCCCTCGTGACTGTCGGATATGGAAAAATGTGTGTAGGAATTAAAATTCCTTTTGAAATACACAGGAATGTGGAAATCGCAATATGCGAAATCCCGAATTGGTTAGGAACCGTCTGAGCCGTCAGATCTCGGCCGGAAAAGCCGTTAGCCGTAGGATCTGTCGGGAGATGTCCGAAGGTTAAATATCAGAGACTAGGGGCGAAAGCTCTGAAATAGATCTAGACCGTCTGAAAGATGGAGGACACGTGTCGTGAGATTTCCCATTTCGGGAAATCGAGAATCGCGATATCGAGAGTCACGAAGGAGGTCGGGAATTTTCATGGTAAAAGTCCTGGGAACGATCTGAGCTATCCATCAGTTGGGACACGTGGGCGAGATTGGGAGCACATCGACATATCGGGGTTCGGCGTTTCGCGAATCCTGAAGACAAGGCACCCGGAGCATTTGAAATCGCAAAATCGCGAAATAGCGAGAAGTGGTGAGGACCGTCCATTCTTGGGGACGCGTGGCCGAGGCAGTCGGGAAAGTTTCAGAAGGAGAGTCATCCATCAAGAGATCGGGGTTCGAGGAATCGCAAATCCTGAGGACATATGTATTTCGGCATTGAAAAGTCCGAAACCCCGATAGGAGGTATGATTGCGGTCATATAAGGGGAGGTTTTGTGAACCACGAGTCTAGCCCAGAGGGCTAACGAGAGTTAGAGCGCATCGATGTTTGGACGCCCAAAACCCTGAAAGGATCTGCGCTGTAGATGTGAGAAAGATCTGACCGTTGGATTTTTCTAAGAATGGACATGGACACATGGAGATGTACCATGTGCCAGTGGGTCAATAAGAGAAGTGAGAGAGGTGGGACCTGATGACGTCGTTAAAAAGCGATGTGGGCCCTCATTAACGTACCACGTACCACCGTAGATGTGGGTAACCACTGAGTCATGTGGGCCTGGAGGGTAGAGTAAGCCGGAATTTCGGAAGTCCAGGGTTGGAAAGGAAAGCAAGTTGAAAGTCTTGTGGGCCGAAACCCCGAAACCCAAAGTCCCGAAATTCCAAAGTGTCGAAAATGAAAGCTTTGAAAACCCGAAAAATGAAGTCCTGAAAATTGCAGAGCCGAACGAGAGCTCAGAAAACCCATTGGAATCGAAATGTCTTTTGTTCTTATTGTTGTTAGTCATAAATGTTGTGGATTGTTTATGAAGTTTAATGGTCTGACAAACTTCGAATTTAATTGCACAAAGAGTGCGTGTGCAGAGTTCAATGGAGGTTAGGACTCCAGTTAACCAACACCGAGTATGGAGTGGGGAAAAGTGTAGATTACCCTGGAAATAGAAGACGAACAAGAAGGAAAGAATGTTAACCTGGGAGTCGAAGGATCGAACTCCAACAGGCATGGAAAAGAAAAGGATAAGGAATGACACATAATGAAAATCGTTGAAGGGTTGCAAAGAGAGGTCAAGGCTCGCCGAGATGATAGCCGAAAGCTTATGAAAGTCAGGGATCGACAGGGTGAGTTAAACTTAAAATTTTTGAAGAGCCTGGAAAGAATAGAGAAGAAACTCGAGAAGGGAAGAGACTCAAGTACGACGGAGAGTCGCAAAACCCATGAAAGGAGAAGAAGGTCGAGGAGCGGTAGCCGACATCTTAGTCGCTCCCAAAGACATTCTGACAGGAAGACACACAGTAGTTCAAGCCCATCCCCTACCAGAAAACACCGAAAATCTGGGAAGGAGGAATTGAAAGGAGAGATGAACAAGATTAAGCCTCCAACATTCGATGGAGAACATAAGAAGGAGGAAGATGTCGAGACCTGCTTGCTTGGAATGAAGAAATACTTCCAACTGTAGAATTATTCTGCCCATACAGAAGGAAGAATTGCAATGTACCAACTGAAAGGAAAAGCATCCATGTGGTGGGATTAGTTTGTACAGGTGCAGCACATCAGAGAGAAAGAGGTCACGTGGAAGGATCTTAAGAGGTATTTCGAGAAGAAATACCTGACTAAAAGATACTATGACAGAAATATGAAGGAGTTCTTTGAACTCAAGTTGGGTAGTATGACCATTGATGAGTATGAATGAAATTTTCTGGAACTACTGAAGTATGTTCCATTCATCAAGGACGAAGTTGTTAAAAATCAGAGGTATCTGAGTGGACTGCTACCTTTCATGAGTGACAAGATTCAATATGACGATCCTAAGACCATGGAAGAGACCATCAGAAAAGATAAATGCTTGTATGAACAACAAGGAGAAAGGCCTATCCTTCGGAAGGTCTGGGATGATCGGAGGAAATTTAAAAAGGAACAGAGGCAGAAGGGAAGCAAGCCTTCCTTTTTCAGAAACAGTCCTTGGGGACAGTCATCTTTTAAAGAGCCTAGGAAGGTTGAAGGGAGTGAGCAGATGCCAAGGCCTCCACCTATGGAGTGTTGGGGCTGTAAAGGGAATCATAGGTACAGAGACTGCCCCCACAGAAAAGACAAAGCAAGAACTGTCCGTATTGTGCAGCAAGCTGAAACAGTGGAGGATATGGGCAGTAGAATCTCAAGGATCTACGCAGCCCTGGACAATAAGCAAGCAGAATTTCAATCGCATGTGATTGAAGTGGAAGGTACGATCAACAACCGACCACTTGTTATTTTAATTGATTCAGGGGCTAGCCATAGTTATGTAGATCCTAGAGTGGTGGATAGTTTGCATCTAATGAGAAGAAAACATGAGAAGTCTTGGTTAGTGCAGTTAGCCACAAGGACCAAGAGGAAGGTCACTGAATTGGTTAAGTCATGTTCAGTGGACATGAAAGGAATGAGCACTAAGGCTGAGTTGAACATTCTGCCTTTAGGCTCATATGATTGCTTAATTGGGATGGACTGGTTGGACCAGCACCATGCCCTTCTGGATTTCCATAATAAGAGGTTCACATGCCTGAACAAAGAGGGAAATCAGGTAACAGTCCAAGGAATTCCCAGATCCGTGGTTGTGAGGGAAATCTCAGCCATGCAGCTGAAGAAATGTTACCGGAAAGGATGTCAATTATTTGCAGCTCGGGTGGGAGAAGCATCCCAAGATGTAGCATCGAATATGGAAGACCATGAAGTACTCAAGGAGTTCAAGGATGTATGTCAGGAGGTACCTGGACTACCTCCGAGGAGGGACATCGATTTTTCTATAAATTTGATGCCTGGAACAGCTCCAGTTTCGAAATCTCCTTATAGAATGAGTACGCCAAAGCTGAAAGAGTTGCAATTGTAGCTCGAAGAGCTACTAAAGAAAGGTTACATTCACCCCAGTGTGTCACTGTGGGGAGCCCCAGTTCTATTGGTGAAGAAGAAATATGGGACGTTGAGGCTGTGCATTGATTTTCGACAGTTGAATAAGGTCACTGTCAAGAACAAGTATCCTCTGCCAAGGATTGATGATATTTTTGATCAGTTGAAGGATGCGAAAATATTTTCAAAAATAGATCTCCGATCTGGATATCACCAAGTAAGAATAAAGGATGAGGACATTGGCAAGAACGCCTTTAGAACAAGGTACGGTCATTATGAATTCACAGTGGTGTCGTTTGGACTGACCAACGCGCCTGCTGTTTTCATGTGTTTAATGAATGGAGTGTTCAGAAATTATTTGGAAAAGTTTGTCATAGTCTTCCTGGATGATATCTTGGTGTATTCCAAGACAGAGGAAGAACACGAGCAACACCTGAGAATGGTGTTGCAGGTGTTGAGATAACACCAGCTGTACGCAAAACTGAGCAAGTGCTCTTTTTACCAAAGGCAAATCCATTACTTGGGACACATTGTATCTGAAGAAGGGATCGCTGTGGATCCTGAAAAGGTACAGGCCATTCGAGAATGGCTAGCGCCAAGGAATGTGGCAGAAGTTAGATATTTTATGGGTCTGGTAGGTTACTATAGGAAGTTTATAGTTGGATTCTCAAGGATAGCCCATTCTATCACTTCCTTGCAAAGGAAGGGGAAGAAGTTCCAGTGGACTGAAGAATGTGAGAGCAGCTTACAGCGGTTGAAGCAACTGCTAACTAGTGCTCCAATCCTAAATATTGTAGATCCAAATAAGGATTACGTAGTGTGCACAGATGCGTGTAAGGAGGGGCTGGGAGGAGTTCTCAGCCAAGAGGGATTTGTAATTTGTTATGAGTCCCGAAAGTTGAAGGAGCATGAGAAGAATTATTCCACTCACGATTTAGAGTTGGCAGCAATCGTCCACGCCTTGAGGAAATGGAGACATTACCTCATGGGCAAGAGATTCGAGTTGAGAACAGACCATAACGGTCTGAAGTATTTATTTGATCAGCCGACCTTAAATGCCAGGCAAATCAGATGGCTGGAGTTTCTGTGCGAATATGACTTTGATATCAAGCATATCAAAGGGAAATAAAATAAGGTGGCTGATGCACTCAACAGAAAAGTGCACGAATTACATGCTACAGCCATTAGCATGTACCAGACTAAGATGAAAGACAAAATTTTGGAAGCTGCAAATGCTGATTTGCAGTACAAAAATCTTGTAGAAAAGCTACAGCAGTGTGAGAGACCACAGACCAAGGAAAGTTACACCTTGGGAACTAATGGTTTACTTCTGTATAAAAACAAAGTGTATGTACCTAATGTCCGAGAATTGAAGCTGGCAATTCTAAAGGAGATGCATAACGTGGCTTATGCTGGACATCCTGGATATCAGAAGACTGTGGCAGCAGTCAAAAGCCATTATTTTTGGTCGGGTTTGAAGAAATAAATCGCTGAATACATCGCCAGATGTATGGAGTGCCAGAAGGTTAAGGCGGAGCATAGGCACCCAGCAGGGTTGCTGCAGCCTTTACCTATTCCTGAATGGAAATGGGATGTGGTAACAATGGATTTTATCAGAGGATTGCCCAGAACAAGCAAGCAACATGATTCAATCATGGTGGTGGTGGACAAGCTTACTAAAGCTGCCCATTTTATTCCACTAAAAACCACCCACAGAGCAACAGATGTTGCTGACATTTTCCTAAAAGAAGTTGCACGCTTGCATGGAATTCCTAAGACAATTGTGTCTGATAGAGACCCGAAATTCACTTTGAATTTCTGGAAAGGACTGTTCAAAGGATTCAGAACAAATCTGAACTTTAGCACAACATATCATCCTGAGTATGATGGACAGACAAAGAGAGTAAACAGAGTAATAGAAGACATGCTGAGAATGTATGTGATGGATAAACCATCAAGGTGGGAAGACTACCTGCATTTGGTAGAAGTCGCCTACAATAATGGGTATCATGCATCATTGAAGATGAGCCCATTCGAAGCGCTTTATGGAAGAAAGTGCAACACTCCAGTGAGCTGGGATAATCCAGCTGACAGAGTAGTAGTTGGGTCTGAACTACTCAAAGAGATGGAAGACCAAATGATAAGAATTAAACATAATTTAAAAGCTGCCCAGGACAGGCAGAAAATTTACGTTGATAGTAACAGAACCCATAGAGAATTCAAAGTGGGTGATCATGTTTTCCTGAAATTAAAAACTAACAGGAGTTCCCTAAGGCTGGGAAGTTGCGCCAAGTTGGCAGCAAGATTTTGTGGGCCATTTGAGATCCTGGAAAGGATTGGGCCGGTTGCATACATGCTTTCATTACCTGCATCTATGACTGTACATAATGTGTTTCATGTTTCACTGCTTAAGAAATATGTACCTGATGCTAATCATGTTATCGATTGGAATGTGATTCAGGTGGAAACAAAAGGTGTCTTGCAAGTGCATCTTGTGAGCATATTGGACAGGAAAAGAAAACAGCTCCGGAATCGAGCTATAGAGCTTGTAAAGGTCCAGTGGACCTGGTATGGTCCCGAGGACGCGACATGGGAGCATGAAGAGGTTATGCGGGCAGAGTACCTGCATCTTTTTGAAAATTTTGAAAGGCTTGCAGAGACAGTGTAAGCTGCACTGAGGACAATGCAAAAATAAGGGGAGGGGGATTGTAGTGTCCCCAAGGTCGAGCCCCATTGTAAACCATGTTTGGAAAGGAATTGTAATTATGTTTTATAGGCTGGTGAGCCAAGTTTTCATAAGCTCGAGGCTTATGTGTTGTTAGGCCAGGGAGCCTGAGTGTTGAAGGCCAGGAGCCTGCTGTTGTATATGTAATCATGCAGAACAATTAATAAAATATAAACACCGTCAGATGCAGACCGACCACAATGAATGAGTGAAGGGGGAATGAGCATCCATAGAGTGGGAAAGGAATTAGGGGTTGGAAGGTGGGAAAGGGGCTAAGTGTTGAGCCTAGGGGGCTTAAGCCTGGGAATAATATTTTAATATTATTCCAAAAGATATGTGCATCATATGTTTTTATCCTAAGTCCTTTTGGAAGGACACGTGAATTTCCAAGTGGTGGGAGGAACGTGTGTTGGTGGAACGCATGCAGTTCCATGGGTGACAAGTGTCAACCCTAGTGCATGCGAATAAAATGGCCAGGGTGAGCCGTGAGAAGGTTCTGATTCCCATTCCACCGGATTGTCTGAATGCGTACGAAGCTATGAGCAGTATGACTAACCCAACTCCTGTAGAGAACCTTCGGGAGACCCTGTGACTTGAATGTTTGTGTCTGATTCTAAGAAATCCCATGCATGTAACCCTAGCTTACGAGAAGCCTATGTTGAATTTAGGTAAGAGTCTTTACTTGATTCGGGAAAGCTAAGCGAGCATATGCGAGCATTCCCCGTTCCGAAGCTGTGACTGTGAAGCCATCCTGTGATTGCCGAATTCAGTTTTTGGAAAGCCTGTGTCTATTTTCCCATGGGATTGTTGAGACTACGCAGTACTAGACTGCGTGAGGCTTGTTGGCCTGTGAGCGACTCCCTCCAGGTGAGAGAGTGCGCAAGGGAAGGACAAAAATCCTAGAAGGAACCCTGTAGCTTCCATAGAGCCCGGAGACTTCTGGTCCGACTTGTTCCTGTAACCCAAGGCAAGGGAGATTAGCAGCCGAAGGACTGTCCAGATGACAGAGAAGGTGTATACTCCTGGGGTGGAACAGGCATGTGGGGAATGAGGGTCTGTGGGCAGTGAGCGTGGGAGGTTCCTTAGAGAGAATCCCTTCCTTGTGGTTGTGTGTTGTTTTCCTTGTAACCTCAGCCTAGCCTAGATTTCCTTGCCTTGGGGTGGAGCTTAGTCCCAGCTCGGGGGTGACCCATTGCTAAGTTGATGAGCAATGCGGTCTAAGGCTGGGAGGTTCGTGGAAGGCCTGCATTTGGCTGGTGGAAGCTACCATTGATAAAGATAAGTATTTGATTATGTTTTATCACATTTTATCATGTCTCCACTGTAAATGTTATCATGTTTTCCGCTGTGTATACGAATTAATATGGAATGCTATGGATTGTTTAATGATAGCAGTAATGATATGTTTTACTCTGAGTTAAATGTGTTTGTTCGTTTAAATGCATTGGATATATGATATCTGTATGAGCTTTGTACAAATGGGGTGTACAAATGGGTATCAGAACGTGAGAAAGCACAGAGTTCCGAAATGGGTGTGCTACATCCAATCTATCACCGCTCTCTATTAGAGAATGAGGAGATCAAGCGACAGATCCAAAAACGGCTCCACCCCATGGCCTATCATAGTGAGACACTATCATATGTTGTCTGTAAGTACCCTAGTTACGACACATAAATGTAATCCATTATGAAATCCTGCTGCTAGTGGAGACATTACATTCTTGGGAAGGAGAGAGTCACCCACACTAATCATAATCCACTGCAGTTCATGCAGACATGAGGAAAATTGCAGAATGATTGCCATCAAAAGTGGTCCACATACTTGCAACAATTCCACCTCAACATCAAGTATAAAACAAGAAGAACCAATCGCATAACTGATTTCCTTAGCAGACCGCCAGTCATGGAACTCACCACGGTGCTATAATCTTGCGGCCATGAGTCCTCTGGATGTCCCTGACTCTATGAGACAGACCCGGACTTCATCACCACCTACCAAATGTTGGGAGCAAACACAGTTGTCGATAATTTCCATCTTCAGGATGGTTTGTTGTGTTGTCTGGGCCATATCTGTGTTCTATCAAGAGAGTGAGTGAAGTTGATCTGGGAAGTCCACTATAGTCGGGTGGCAGGACACTTCAGCGTTGAAAAGACAGTGGCAATGCTATAGAAACATTTCTATTGGCCGAAACTTTGGCAGGTGGTCAACAAATATATCAAGTCCTGCACTTTCTGTGCTATTTCCAAACCAACCACTAAGAAACTGGGCTTTTACACCCCTCTTCCTACTCCTGACAAGCCATGGGAATCCATCTCAATGGACTACATGTTGGGCCTCCCATCTACCAAGTGGGGAAATGACTGTGTTTTTCCGGTTGTTGATCACTTTTCTAAGATGGCGATTTTGTTTTCCTGCAAGAAGAGCATCAGAGTAGAGGCCACTGCCAAGCTCTTCTTTGAATGAGTCTGGGTACACTTTGGAATCCCACAAACCATTTTCTCAGATCGAGACAGTTGATTTCTTAGCACATTCTGGTCAAGCCTTTGGTCACTGTTGGACACCAAGCTCACCAAATCCATGACATTCCACCCCCAAACATATGGCCAAACCAGGTTTGTAAATCGAATGATTTTGCATATCCTTTGCATGTATAATTCCAAGAACCTTCTCACATGGGATTAGAGTCTTTCCTATGTCCAACATAGCCACAACCGAGCCCTGCATAGCTCAACCAGCCACAACCCCTTTCAGGTGGGGTTGGGATTCCAACCATTGGGTCCCATAGATGTTTCACTTCCCCTTGTGGTCACCTCGAATGACTCATCTCCTGCTCCAACTGAAGCTAACAAAGTACACGGTTCATTGAGCGGATCCAACACATCCACCAATAGATTCAAGATATCCTACAAAAATCCAATGACAAGTACAAGCAGTGGCATGATCAACATCGGGTGCCACATAAGTTTCAGGTGGGCGACAAAGTTTGGTTGCACTTGCAGAAAGAATGCCTTACAAGACCCCATCGGAAGCTTCACCCACTCCGTTATGGGACATACACCATCACCAATTCCGTGGGGGATAATTCTTTTGAACTCAACATTCCTCCTTTCCTTGGCCTTCACCCAGTGTTCAACGTGGATCTCCTTCGCCCTTATTTCCCACAATTATTGGACACCTCAGAAGTAACAGAGCAACTGAAACCAAAAGAGCTCAACCCCGATTGGATAAAAAAGGCATCCAATGATCATATTGTGGACACATAGATCAAGGGCACTCGACAACAAAGGATCCAACTTTATCGAGTCGTCAAAGCAGGGAAGCTCCTGCACCAAGGCAAGTGGCTCACCCTGGGACAAATTCAACAAAAATTTCCTCATATGATGGGGGAATTCAATGCAATGGATACCGTTGCTTCCTAAGGAGGGAGGGTTCATCCAGGTGGATATCGGTGGCCACCCACCTTTTCCAACTGGCTCAAACAGTTTTCTGGCAATTTTGGTAATTTACTATTTTTAGCAGTTTTTCACTTTCAAAGCCGTTTTGAGGCCCTAAACGATGTTTTTTTGGGAAAATGGGGAGAAATTTGAGTGTTCATTCAATTTCCCCCCCAAAATGAGTCTCCTCGATGATACCTTTCCAACGGGCCATCATACGCCGAAAACGGAGATCGTATGGAAAAGTGACGACCCCGAGAAGTTGATGTACTAACTTACCCAAACGGGACCCACATGACATTTGGCGCTTCATCTCCTAGGGTTAATTTTTTGGATGTCTAGGGTTTTTGGAATTCCTGTTTATTGTAAAAATGCCTTTAGAGACTCATTGTAATAATATTCTTGCGAATGAGCACAACCGTCACATCTCTTCTCAGAGATAAGCCACCACCATTCCAACAAGCTTGTTTCCGCTGCATTTTACAGTTTCATCTTTTTCCTTATTGAATAGAAAATCAATTTTACTGTATCTCTGCTATTTTGTGTTAAGAACCTGTTAATAATCTGTATTTATTTCGTTCTTCTCATAAAATCCGGATCAATGGTATCAGAGTGGTCTGCTCCTTGTCGTCTTGATCCATGTCCCCAATGAGGTCAGAGTACAAAGAGTTGGGTCTCGAGCTTGTTTCTCTTGAGGACAAAAGCTCTTGCATGCCCAAGAGACCTCTCATGGAAGAAGAAAATAAATATGATAGGACAAGATATCCTTTCAAACTAATGATTGAGGAATCCCTCACGCAATAGAGGAACAAGATGATGGATAGTTTCACGCAAATCCTTCGGCAGATACGAACAGGCGACACATCTTCTTCGAGCGGAGGCGCCGCCCCTTTCAAGGTACAAATAAATTTAGATATTCCTATATTTGAAGGTAAGATAGATACAGATGTTGTAGACAAGTGGTTGAATCTACTAGTAGGGTATTTTTCTGTCCATAAATTTTCGAATAGAGAAAAGATTACTTTTGCGCTCCTCAAAGTCGTTCCCCATGTCAAAGATTGGTGGGAAACTTTCTGTTAGAAAAAGGAAATAGAGGAACCCTCATTATTTACAGTCACATCCACATGGGAATCCTTTAGGGATTTTATTAAGGAAAAATACTACCATGTCGGAAGTTATGATGACTTGTATACCAAATGGACCACACTGCGGTAAGAAAGAGGCTAAGCAGTCCCAGATATCACAAATATCTTCCATACCTTCCACACCAAACTGGGTATCAAATATTCAGAGCGACATCTGGTGCTCAAGTATCGCGGTGCTCTGCCTAGATACATCCAGACCAAAATGGAATTTTTGGACATCTCATCCTTGGGTGCGGCCTACCGATATGCCCTCAAAATCGAGCAGAAGCTCAAACAAAAGATGCGTCAATTTGGTCCTGGGAACCCCTCATAACAAGAGCCAGGAAAGGGTGGCCCCAAACCACAGAACAAAGGACAGAGAAAAGATGGACAATATTAGGACAACAAGTCCAAGCTGCAAGCAAATAAGGACACCAAAAAGACAAAGAAAGATACCGAGAAGTGGTGTGACTTCCATAAGATCCCTTGGCATAACACTGTTGACTGCTGCTCAAAGCAATTGTTGGTGGCCGAAGTGAAAGAATTTGAATCATATGCAGGTTATGAATCTAAGACAGAACCAGAAAGGGGAAGACAAATCATTGACGCGGAACCTAGTGCCACTTTTGCTACCACCAAACTCTAGTCTGGTGAACCAGACGAGCTAGAAGAAGAAGAGTGCCTCTTCCATTCACATATGTGGGTAAAAGGCACCTCATTTCACTTCATCGTTGATAGTGGTAGCCATAAGAACCTCATCTTAGTAGAGGTTGTTGAGAAGCTGGCCCTACCGACAATGCCGCACCCACAACCCTACACCATTGGATGGCTCCACCAAGGAAGCGATCTCCGTGTCAGCCAATAGTGCCGAATGTCATACAACATCAAGCCCTTCAAAGAAAAGGTATTGTGTGATTTTTCTCCTCTTGAAGTTTGTGATGTTCTTTTGGGCCAACCTTATTTATGGAAACATCATGTTGTATATGATTCTAGGCCTCGTAGTGTTATTATTACTTTGAACAAGAAATTTTACAGGATACCTGAGGCAGTCCCACCTAGTGATATTTCCTTGATATCTGCTATACAATGCAAGAAGGTTATCTCTTAGATGGGGAAGTTTGTCTTCTTCGTGATTTTCTCTTAGAATAAGCGAAAGATCACAACCACATCTTGGGTCTCTACGACCGACCTCTCCACACAATAGAAGCAAGTAGATAAGGTCGTGGAAGAATACTCAGATATCTTCTCCTCACCTACCGGGGTACCTTTGCACTTCCAGGTCAAGCACCCCATTGATATGACCCTTGACACACCACTGCCCAATCGACAAGTCTATCGTCGCTCTCTGTTGGAGAATGAAGAGATCAAGCGACAGATCCAAGAACAGCTCCACAAGGGGAACATCTGTCCCAACTCATCACCTTGCAGGAGCCCAATCGTGCTGGTACAGAAGAAAGATGGAATTGGCGACTTTTCATTGATTACTGGGATGTGAATAAAATCACAGTCAGAAACCGGTACCCGATTCCCCTAATTGACGACCTCCTTGATAAACTCATGGGGGCCAAATAATTCAGTAAGATTGATCTGAAGTTTGCATACCACCAGGTCTCGATAGAAAAAATAGATGCATGGAAGTCCGCCTTAAAGTCAAAGGAAGGCCTCTTTGAATGGTTGTTCATGCCCTTTGGTTTGAAAAATGCTCCAGCTACTTTCATGAGGATGATGGATGATATCCTGCGACCATTCACCAATACTTTTATAGTGGTGTATCTGGATAACATTCTCATTTACATCAAGACTTGGGTTGAACACTTGCTGCATATTTAGCAGGTTCTGCACACCCTATGGTAGCACAAGCTATACACCAACTTGGAAAAATGGTCATTTGGCATGGACAGGGTCCATTACCTGGGCTAGATCGTTGATTAGCATGGCATACATATAGATCCAACCAAGATCCAAGTCATCTGTGACTGGCCAGCCCCACCCACACTCATTGAGCTTCGGAGCTTCTTGGGCCTTACCAATTTCTACCACAGGTTCATGTTGGGATTCTCCCATATTGCATGGGCCCTTAGCCAAATAACCAGGGGTGGTGGAATGGTGAAATTTGCATGGGGGCGGTCCCAACAATAAGCGTTCGATGATTTGAAGCAATGCTTGTGCTCAACCCTAGTACTTTCACTACCAGACTTGCAACAACCCTTTGAGATCGAGACAGATACTTCAGACTATGCTATGGGCACCGTTCTCAGTCAGCATGACCACCTCGTAGCCTATCATAGTGAGACACTATCATATGTTGTTCGTAAGTAACCTACTTACGACACAAAAATGTACTCCATTGTGCAAGCCTGCTGCTAGTAGACACATTACATTGTTGGGAAGGAGACAGTCACCCACACTGATCATAAGCCACTGCAGTTCATGCAGACACAAGGAAAATTGCAGAATGATCGCCATCAAAAGTGGTCCACATACTTGCAACAATTCCACCTCAACATTAAGTATAAAACATGAAGCACCAATCACGTCACTAATTGCCTCAACAGACTGCCAGTCATGACACTCACCACAGTGATAGAATCTTGCGGCCATGAGACCTTTGGATAGCCCCAACTCTATGAGACAGACCTAGACTTCGCCACCACCTACCAAATGTTGGGTGTAAACACAATTGTCGATAATTTCCATCTTCAAGATGGGTTGTTGTGTCCTCTCAGGCATATCTGTTTTCCATCAAGCGAGCGAGTGAACATGATCAGAGAATCCCACTATAGTTGGGTGGCATGACACTTGGGCATCGAAAAGACAGTGGCGATGCTACAGAAACATTTCTACTGGCCAAAACTTTGATAGGAGGTCAACAAGTATATCAGATCCTGCACTCTCAGTGCTATTGCCAAACCGACCACCAAGAAACAGGGCATGTACACCCCTCTTCCTACTCCTGATAGGACATGGGAATCCATCTCAATGGACTACATGTCGGGCCTCCCATCCACCAAGCGGGGAAATGATTGTGTTTTTGTGGTTGTTGATCGCTTTTCTAAGATGGCGATTATGGTTGCCTGCAAGAAGAGCATCACAATAGAGGCCACTGCCAAGATCTTCTTTGAATGAGTCCGGGTACACTTTGGAATCCCTCAAACCATTTTTTAATATTGGGACAGTCGATTTGTCAGCACATTCTGGTCGAGCCTTTGGTCACTGCTGAACACCAAGCTCACCAAATCCACGACCTTCCACCCCCAGACGGATGGCCAAACTGAGTTTGTAAATCGAATGATTGTGCATATCCTTCACATGTATAATTCCAAGCACCCTATCACATGGGATGAGATCCTTCCCTATGTCCAACATAGCTACAACCGAGCCCTGCATAGCTCAACCGACCACAACCCCTTTTAGGTGGGGTTTGGATTCCAACCATTGGGTCCCATAGATGTTGCACTTCCCTTTGCGGTCACCTCGACCGACTCAGCTCCTACTCCAACTGAAGCTGACAAATCCACCTTGTTCATTGAGCGGATCCAACACATCCACCAACAAGTTCAATATATCCTACAAAATTCCAATGATAAGTACAAGCAACGCCATGATCAACATCGGGTGCCACACAAGTTTCAGGTGGGAGACAAAGTTTGGTTGCACTTTTAGAAAGAATGCCTTACAGGACCCCATCGGAAGCTTCGACCACTCCATTATGGGCCGTACACCATCACCAAGGCCATGGGGGATAATTCTTTTGAGCTCAACATTCCTCCTTTCCTTGGCCTACACCCAGTTTTCAATGTGGATCTCCTTCACCCTTATTTCCCACCATTATTGGACACCTCAAAAGTAGAAAAACAACTGACACCAACATATCTGTAAATTCTAACCTTGTACAATTTCTACTGCAAACTGATATTCAGAAAAGAACAGAAAAGATACAATGGCAAATACAAACATTACACAGAGATTTTTCACCTGGAAACCCAAACCGGGAAAACCAGCATATATTATATTGATACACATTGTGTTACA
>ML778657.1:2394205-2408177 GCA_009831015.1 Picea engelmannii | reverse complement strand
CCAAAACCCTAACCCAATGACCTGGATTAGTCCAAAACCCTAATTCCTTAACCGAAAATAGAAAACCATCGGCAAAAAACCATGTGCCGAAAACCACCTAATATCATGTGGTCCCGGAAATATGTCGTCCCGGAAATATGTCGACCCGGCGATAATATGTCGGCACGAAACCGGCGAAAATATGTCGGCCCAAAAAAAAATTTTCGGGGGCGCTGCCCCCGAACCCCTGCACGCCCAACGCAGGCGCTCAGACACTACTAATCGTGCAAAGAATATAACACATACCCAACAATATCTCAACCTCAACTGCATACAATAGGCATCTAGTGATCAAATTTTGGACACACATATCAAGGGCACTCGACAGCAAAGGATCCAACTTTATTAAGTCGTCAAAGTAGGGTAGCTCCTGCACCAAGGCAAGTCGCTCACCCGGGGCCAAATTCAACATAAATTTCCTCATCTTATGGGGAAAATCAATGCAATGGATACCATTGATTCCTAAGGAAGGAGGATTGATCTAGTTGGATATCAGTGATCACCCACCTTTTCGAACTAGCTTAAAACAATTTTCTGGCAATTTTTGTAATTTACTATTTTTAGCAGTTTTTCACTTTCGGAGCCGTTTTGAGGCCCTAAACGATATTTTTTGGAAAAATGGGGGTGAATATTAAATTTCATTCTATATTTCCCCCAAAATGAATCTCCTAGACAATACCTTTCCAACGGGCTATCATATGCCTAAAACGGAGATCGTATGCAAAAGTTATGACCCCGAGAAGTTGATGTACTAACTTACCCAAACGGGGCCCACATGACTTTTGGCGCTTCATCTCCTAGGGTTAGGTTTTTGGATGTATAGGGTTTTTATCATTCTCATTTATTGTAAAAAGGCCTTCATAGACTCATTTTAATCATCTTCTTGTGAATGATAATAGCCGCCACATCTCTTCTCATAGATAAGCCGCCACCATTCCAACAAGCTTGTTTTCGCTACATTTTACAGTTTCAGTTTTTTCCTTATTGAATAGAAAACAAGTTTTATTGTATCTCTATTATTTTGTGTTAAGCACATGTTAATAATATGTAGTCATTTCATTCTTCTCATAAAATCTGGATCAGTGGTATCAAAACGGTCTGCTCCTTGTCGTCTTAATGCATGTCCCCAATGAGGTCGGAGTACAAAGAGTTGGGTCTTGAGCTTGTTTCTCTTGAGGACAAAATCTCTCGCATGCCTAAGCGACCTCTCATGGCAGGAGAAAATAAAAATGACAAGACAAGAGATCCTTTCAAATTGTTTATTGAGGAAGCCCTCACACAACAGAGGAACGAGATAATGGATAGTTTCACGCAAATCCTTCGGCGACTACCAAGAGGCGATGCATATTCTTTGAGCGGAGGCGCCACCCCCTTCAAGGTACAAATAAAGTTCGATATTCCTTTATTTGAAGGTTATATAGACTCAGATTATGTAGACAAGTGGTTGAATCTACTAGAAGGGTATTTTTTTGTCGATAACTTTTCGAATAGAGAAAAAAGTACTTTTGCGCTCCTCAAAGCCATTCCCCATGTCAAATATTGGTGCAAAACTTTCCGTGAGCAAAATGAAACAGAGGAAACCTCATTATTTATAGTCACGACCACCTAGGAATCCTTTAGGGATGCTATTAAGGAATAATACTGCCCTGTCGGAAGTTATGATGACTTGTATACCAAACAGGCCACACTGCGGCAAGAAAGAGACCAAGCAGTGCCAAATTTCTCAAATATTTTCCATACCTTGTGCACCAAGTTGGGTATCAAATATTTAGAGTGACATCTGGTGATCAATTATCACAGTGCTCTGCATAGATACATCCAGACCGAAATGGAATTTTTGGACATCTCATCCTTGGGCGCGACCTACCAATATGTTGTCAAAATCGAGCAGAAGCTCAAACAAAAGACGCGACAATTTGGGCCTGGGAACCCCCCACAACAAAATCTTGGAAAAGGTGGCCCCAACCCATATAAAAAAGGACAAAGAAAATATGGACAGTATTAGGAAAACTAGTCCAAGCCATAAGCAAAAAATGACACTGGAAAGACAAAGAAAGATACCGGGAAGTGGTACGACTTCCATAAGAGTCCTTGGCATAACACTGCTGACTGCTGCTCAAAGCAGTCGCTGGTGGACGAAGTGAAATCCTCTGAATCAAATGCGGGTTCTGACTTTGAGTCAGAAGCAGAAAGGGGAAGATGAATCATTGACGCGAAACCCAGTGCCATCATTGCTACCACCAAGCTCCAACCTGGTGAACCAGACGACCCATAAGAAGGAGAGCACCTTTTCCATTCATAGTTGTGGGTAAAAGGCACCCCACTGCACTTCATCGTTGATAGAGGTAGCTAGAATAACCTCATATCAATAGAGGTAGTCAAGCGGTTTACCCTGTCGATAATGCGACACCCACAACCCTACACCATTGGATGGCTCTGCCAAGGAAGCGATCTCCGTGTCAACTAACAGTGTCCACTATTTTACAACATCGAGTACTTCAAAGACGAGGTATTGTGTGATGTTTCTCCTCTCAAAGTTTGTGATGTTATTTTCGGACAACCTTATTTATGGAAACGTCATGTTGTATATGAGTCTAGGCCTCATAGTGTTATTATTACTTTGAACAGGAAATTGTGCAGGATACCCGAGGCAATCCCACCTAGTGCTATTTCCTTGATCTCTGCTAAGAAATGAAGGAAAGTCATCTCTCAGATGGGGAATTTTGTCTTCTTTGTGATTTTCTCTCAGAATAAGCGAAATATCACAGCCACATCCAGGGTCTCTGTGGCCAACCTCTCCACACAGAAGAAGCAAGTGGATAAGGTCGTGGAAGAATACTCGAATATCTTCTCTTCACCTACTAGGGTACCTTTGCACTACAAGGTCAAGCACCCAATCGATATGACCCTCGATGCACCGTTTCCCAATGGGACAGTATATCTCCACTCTCTGTTAGAGAATGAGGAGATCAAGCAACAGATACAAGAATTGATCCACTAGGGGCACATCCATCCGATCTCATCACCTTGCGGGAGCCCAATCGTGCTGGTACAAAAGAAATATGGAATGTGGCGACTCTGCATTGATTACTGGGCTCTGAATAAAATCACAGTAAGAAACCAATACCTGATTTCCCAAATCGACGACCTCCTTGATCAACTCACAGGGGCCAAATACTTATGTAGGATTGATATGACGTCTGGCTACCACCAGGTCCCGATAAAAGAGACAGATGTATGGAAGACCGCCTTCAAGTCAAAGGAAGGCCTTTTTGAATGGTTGGTCATGCCCTTTGGTTTGCCAAATGCTCCAACCACTTTCATGAGGATGATGGATGATGTCCCGTGACCATTCACCAATAATTTTGTAGTGGTGTATATGGATGACATTCTCATTTACAACAAGACTTGGGTTGAACACTTGCAACATATTCAGCAGGTTATGCACATCTTGCAGCAGCACAAGATATACACCAACTTGAAAAAATGTTCATTTGGCATGGACATGGTCCATTACCTGGGCTACATTGTTGATCAACATGGTGTACATGTGGATCCATCCAAGATCCAATTCATTTGTGACTGGCCAACCCCAACCACACTCACTGAGCTTTGGATCTTCTTGGGCCTTGCCAATTTCTACCACAGGTTCATGTTGGGATTCTCCCATATTGGATGGGCCCTCAGCCAAATAACCAGGGGTGGTGGTAAGGTGAAATTTGCGTGGGGCCGATCCCAACAACGAGCGCTCGATGATTTGAAGCATCGCTTGTGCTCAACCCTAGTACTTTCACTACCTTACCTGCAACAACCCTTTGAGATCGAGATAGATGCTTAAGACTGTGTTGTGGACGTATTTCTCACTCAGCACGGCCACCCCGTGGCCTATCATAGTGAGACACTATCATATGTTGTCCGTAAGTACCCTACTTATGACACATAAATGTACTCCATTGTGCAAGTTTTCCGCCAGTGGAGACATTAAATTCTTGGGAAGGAGATTGTCACCCACATTGATCATAAGCCACTACAGTTCATGCAGACACGAAGAAAATTGCAGAATGACCACCATCAAAAGTGGTCCACATACTAGCAGCAATTCCACATCAACATCAAGTATAAAACATGAAGGACCAATCACATCACTGATTGCCTCAAAAGACCGCCAGTCGCGACACTCACCACGATGCTAGACTCTTACGGCCATGATACCTCTGAATGGCGCCAACTCTATGAGACAGACCCATACTTCACCACCACCTACCGAATGTTGGGTGAAAACACAGTTGTCGATAATTTCCATCTTCGGGATGGGTTGTTGTGTCGTTTGGGCCATATATGTGTTCCATCAAGCGAGCGAGTGAAGATGATATGGGAATACCACTACGGTCGGGTTGCATTACACTTCCGCATCGAAAAGACAGTGGCGATGCTACAAAAACTTTTCTATTGGACGAAACTTTGGCAGGAGGTCAGCAAGTATATCAGGTTCTACACTACCTACGTTATTTCCAAACCGAATACTAAGAAACATGGCATGTACACCCCTCTTCCTAATCCTGAAAGACCATGGGAATCCATCTCAATGGACTACATTTCAGGCCTCCCGTCCACCAAGCGAGGAAATAATTGTGTTTTTGTGGTTGTTGATCGCTTTTCTAAGATGGTGGTTTTGGTTTCCTATAGGAAGAGTATCACAACAGAGGCCACTGCCAAGCTCTTCTTTGAACGATTCTGGGTACACTTTGGAATCCCACAAACCATTGTCTCAGATCTGGACAGTCGATTTCTCATCACATTCTGGTCGAGCCTCTGGTCACTGCTGGACACCAAGCTCACCAAATCCACGACCTTCCACCCCCAGATAGATGGCCAAACCAAGATCGTAAATTGATTGATTGTGCATATACTTCGCATGTATAGTTCCAAGAACCCTCGCACATGGGATGAGATCCTTCCCTATGTCCAGTATAACTACATCCGAGCCCTGCATAGCTCAACCGGCCACAGCCCCTTTCAGGAGGGGTTGGGATTCCAAACATTGGGTCCCACAGATGTTTCACTTCCCCTTTCGGTCACCTCGACCGACTCATCTCTTGCTCCAACTGAAGCTAAAAAAGACACCTGGTTTATTGAGCAGATCTAACACATCTTCCAAGAGGTTCAAGATATCCTACAAAAGTCCAATGACAAGTACAAGTAGTTCCATGATCATCATTGGGTGCCACATAAGTTTCAGGAAGGCAACAAAGTTTGGTTACACTTGCAGAAAGAACATCTTACATAACCCCATATGAATTTTTTCCCACTCTGTTATGGGTCGTAAACCATCACCAAGGTCATGGGGGATAATTCTTTTGAGCTCAACATTCCTCCTTTCCTTGGTCTTTACCCAGTGTTCAATGTGGATCTCCTTCGCCCTTATTTTCCACCATTATTGGACACCTCAAAAGTAGAAAAACAACTGACACCAACAGAGCTCAACCCTGATTGCATAAAATAGGCATCCAATGATAATATTGTGGACACACAGATCAAGGGCACTCGACAACAAAGAATCCAACTTTATTGAGTCGTCAAATTTGGGCAGCTCATGCACCAAGGCAAGTGGCTCACCCGGGGCCAAATTCAAACGAAATTTCCTCATCTTATGGGGTAAATCAACACAATGGATACCATTGCTTCCTAAGGAGGTAGGATTGATCCAAGTGGATATCAGTGGCCACCCACCTTTTCCAATTGGCTCAAAACAATTTTCTGGCAATTTTTGATAATTTAATATTTTTAGCAATTTTTCATTTCCGGAGCCGTTTTGAGGCCCTAAACGATGTCTTATGGGAAAACGGGGAGAAATATGTCAATTTATTTGATACTTCCTCCAAAATGAATCTCATCGATGATACCTTTCCAACAGGCTATCATACGCCTAAAACAAAGATCTTATGCAAAAGTTACAACCCCGGGAAGTTGATGTACTAACTTACCCAAATGGGGCCCACATGACTTTTGGCGCTTCATCTCCTAGGGTTAGGTTTTTGGATGTCTAGGGTTTTCAGAATTCCTATTTATTGTAAAATGGCCTTCAGAGCCTCATTGTAATCATCTTCTTGTGAATGAGCGTAGCCGTCACATCTCTTCTCAGAGATAAGTCGCCACCATTCCAGCAAGCTTGTTTCCGCTGCATTTTACAGTTTCAACTTTTTCCTTATTGAATAGAAAAACAGTTTTAATGTATCTCTGTTATTTTGTGTTAAGAACCTCTTAATAATCTATAGTCATTTCATTCTGATCATAAAATATGGATCATTGGTATCAGAGCGGTCTGCTCCTTGTCGTCTTAATGCATGTCCCCAACGAGGTCGGAGTACAAAGAGTTGGGTCTCGAGCTTGTTTCTCTTGAGGAAAAAATATCTCGCACACCCAAGCGACCTCTCATGGTAGGATAAAATAAAGATGAAGGGACAAGAGATCCTTTCAAACTGTTGATTAAGGAATCCCTCACGCAACAGAGGAACGAGATGATGGTTAGTTTCACGAAATCCTTCGGCGACTACCAACATGCGATGCATCTTCTTCGAGTGGAGGCGCCACCCCCTTCAAGGTACAAATAAAATTCGATATTCCTATATTTTAAGGTCATATAGATGCATATGTTGTAGACAAGTGGTTGAATCTACTAGAAGGGTATTTTTCTGTCCATAACATTTCAAATAGAGAAAAGATTACTTTTGCACTCCTCAAAGTCGTTCCCCATGTCAAAATTTGGTGGGAAAATTTATGTGAGCAAAAGGAAGAAGAGGAACCCTCATTATTTACCGTCACGACCACCTGGGAATCCTTCAAGGATGCTATTAAGGAACAATACTACCCTGTTGAAATTTATGACAACTTGTATACCAAATGGACCACACTGCGGCAAGAAAGAGACCAAGGAGTGCCAAATTTCACAAATATCTTCCATACCTTGCGCCCCAAGCTCGGTATCAAAGATTTGGAGCGACATCTGGTGCTAAAGTATCACAGTGCTTTGCATAGATACATCCAGAGAAAAATGGAATTTATGGACATCTCATCCTTGGGTGTGGCCTACCGATATGTCGTCAAAATCGAGCATAAGATCAAACAAAAGATGCGACAATTTGGGCCTCGGAACCCCTCACAACAAAAGCCAGGAAAGGGCAGCCCAAACCCACAGAATAAATGATAGAGAAAATATGGACATTATCAGGACAACTAGTCCAATCCACAAGCAAAGAAAGACATCAGAAATACAAAGAAAGATATCAGGAAGTGGTGCGACTTCTATAAGAGCCATTGGCATAACACTGTTGACTATCGCTCAAAGCAGTCGTTGGTGGCCGAAGTGAAAGCCTCTGAATCAGATGTGGGTTCTGACTCTAAGACAGAACCAGAAAGGGGAAGATAGACCATTGACATGGAACCAAGTGCCACCGTTTCTACCACCAAGCTCCATCCTAGTGAACCAGACGATCCAAAAGAAGGAGAGTGCCTCTTCCATTCACAGATGTGGGTAAAAGTCACCCCGTTGGACTTCATCATTGATAGCGATAGCCAGAAGAAACTCATCTCAGCAGAGGTCGTCAAATGGCTGGCCCATGCCGACAATGTTATGCCCACAACCCTACACCATTAGATGGCTCTGCCAAGGAAGCGATCTCCATGTCAGCCAACAATGCCAATTTTCGTACGACATCAAGCTCTTTAAAGATGAGGTATTGTGTGATGTTGCTCCTCTCAAAGTTTGTGATGTTATTTTGGGCCAACCTTATTTATGGAAGTTCCATGTGGTATATGATTCTAGGCCTCGTAGTGTTATTATTACTTTGAACAGAAAATTGTACAAGATACTTGAGGCAGTCCCACTTAGTGTTATTTCTTTGATCTCTACTAAGCAATGTAGGAAGGTAATCTCTCAGACGGGGAAGTTTGTCTTCTTCATGATTCGCTCTCAGAATAAGCAAAAGATCACAACCACATCTAGGGTCTCTACATCTGACCTCTCCACACAACAGAAGCAAGTAGATAAGGTCATGGAAGAATACTCAGATATTTTCTCCTCACCTATCATGGTACCTTTGCACTGCCAGGTCAAGCACCCCATCGATATGACCCTCGATGCATAGCTGCCCAATGGGCTGGTCTATTTCCACTCTCTATTAGAGAATGAGGAGATCAAGTGACAGATCCAAGAACTGCTCCACTAGGGGCACATCCGTCCCAGCTCATCACCTTGTAGGAGCCCAATCGTGCTGGTATAGAAGAAAGATGGAACCTGGTGACTCTGCATTAATTACCGGACCCTGAATAAAATCACAGTCAGAAACCTGTACCCGATTCCCTGAATCGACGACCTCTTTGATCAAATCACAGGGGCCAAATACTTCAGTAAGATTGATTTGAAGTCTGGCTACCACCAGATCTCGATAGAACAAACAAATGTATGGAAGACCACCTTCAAGTCAAAGGAAGGCCTTTTTGAATGGTTGGTCATGCCCTTTGGTTTGACAAATTCTCCAGCCACTTTCATGAGGATGATGGACAATATCCTGTGACCAATCACCAATAATTTTGTAGTGGTGTATCTCGATGACATTCTCATTTACAACAAGACTTGGGTCGAACACCTGCAGCATATTCAATAGGTTTTGCACACCCTGCAGCAGCACAAGCAATACACTAACTTGGAAAAATGCTCCTTCGACATGGAAAGGGTCCATTACCTGGGCTACATTGTTGATCAACATGGCGTACATGTGGATCCAGCCAAGATCCAAGTCATCCGTGACTGGCCAACCCCAACCACACTCACTGAGCTTCGAAGCTTCTTGGGCCTTGCAAATTTCTACCGCAAGTTCGTGTTGGGATTCTCCCATATTGCATGGGCCCTCATCCAAATAAACAGGGGTGGTGTTAAGGTGAAATTTGCATGGGGCCAGTCCCAACAAAAAGAGTTCGATGATTTGAAGCAACACTTGTGCTCAACCCCGATACTTTCACTACCAGACCTACATCGACCCTTTGATATCGATACAGTTGCTTCAGACTATGTTGTGGGTGTCGTTCTCACTCAACACGACCACCCCGTGGCCTATCATAGTGAGACAATATCAGATGTTGTCTGTAAGTACCCTACTTTCGACACATAAATGTACTCCATTGTGAAATCCTGCCTCCAGTGGAGACATTACATTCTTGGGAAGGAGATAGTCACCCACACTGATCATGATCCATTGCAGTTCATGCAGACACGAGGAAAATTGCAGAATGACCACCATAAAAAATGGTCCACACACTTTCAACAATTCCACCTCAACATCAATTATAAAACAGGAAGCACCAATCGTGTCGTTGATTGCCTCAACAGACCACCAGTCACGGGACTCACCACGGTCCTAGACTCTTACATCCATGAGACCTCTAGATGGCCCCAACTCTATGAGACAGACCCAGACTTCGCCACCATCTACCAAATGTTGGGTGCAAACGCAGTTGTCGATAATTTCCATCTTCAGGATTGGTTGTTGTGTCGTCTGGGCCATATCTGTGTTCCATCAAGTGAGAAAGTGAAGCTAATCTGGGAATCCCACTATAGTCAGGTGGTAGGACACTTCGGCGTCGAAAAGACAGTGGCGATGCTACATAAACCTTTCTACTGGCCGAAACTTTGGTAGGAGGTCAGCAAGTATATTAGGTCCTGCACTACTTTCACTATTTCCAAACCGACCACTAATAAACATGGCATGTACACCCCTCTTCCTACTCCTGACAGGCCATGGGAATCCATCTCAATGGACTACATGTCGGGCCTCCCATCCACCAAGTGGGGAAATGAATGTGTTTTTGTGGTTGTTGATTGTTATTCTAAGATGGCAATTCTGGTTGCCTGCAAGATGAACATCATAGCAGAGGCCACTACCAAGATCTTCTTTGAACGAGTTTGGGTACACTTTGGAATCCCACAAACCATTTTCTCATATTGGGACAATTAATTTCTCAGCACATTCTGGTCGAGCCTTTGGTCACTGTTGGACATCAAGATCACCAAATCTATGACCTTCCACCCGCAGACAGATGGCCAAACCGAGTCATAAATTGAATGATTATGCATATCCTTCGCATGTATAATTCCAAGAACCCTCGCACATGGGATGAGATTCTTCCCTATGTCCAACATAGCTACAACTGGGCCCTACATAGCTCAACCGTCCACAACCCCTTTCAGGTGGGGTTGGGATTCCAACCATTGGGTCCCATACATGTTGCACTTCCCCTTGCGGTCACCTCGACCGACTCATATCCTGCTCCAACTGAAGCTGACAAAGCCACCCGACTCATTGAGAGAATCCAGCACATCCGCCAATAGGTTCAAGATATCCTACAGAAGTCCAATGACAAGTACAAGAAGCATCATGATCAACATCGGATGCCACATAAGTTTCAGGTGGGCGACAAAGTTTGGTTGCACTTGCAAAAAGAATGCCTTACATGACCCCATTGGAAGCTTCACCTACTCCGTTATGGACCGTACACCATCACCAAAGTCGTGGGGGATAATTCTTTTGAGTTCAACATTCCTCCTTTCCTTGGCCTACACCCAGTGTTCAACGTGGATCTCCTTCACCCTTATTTCCCACCATTATTGGACACCTCAGAAGTAACTGAACAACTGACACCAATAGAGCTCAACCCTGACTGCATACAACAGGCATCTAGTGATCAGATTGTGGACACAAAGATCAAGGGCACTCGACAACAAAGGATCTAGCTTTATCGAGTCGTCAAAGCAAGACAACTCCTGCACTAATGCAAGTGGCTCACCCGGGGCCAAATTCAACAAACATTTCCTCATTTGATGGGGGAACTCAATGCAATGGATACCATTGCTTCCTAAGGAGGGAGGATTTATCCAGGGGGATATCAGTGGCCACCCACCTTTTCCAACTGGCTCAAAATAATTTTCTGGCAATTTTGGTAATTTACTATTTTTAGCAGTTTTTCACTTCTAGAGCCGTTTTGAGGCCCTAAACGATGGTTTTTGGGAAAATGGGAAGAAATGTGGAAGTTTCTTTTATATTTCCCCCAAAATGAATCTCCTCGATGATACCTTTCCAAAGGGATATCATACACCTAAAATAGAGATTGTATGCAAAAGTTACAACCCCGGGAAGTTGATGTACTAACTTACCCAAACGAGGCCCACATGACTTTTGGCGCTTCATCTCCTAGGGTTAGTTTTTTGGATGTATAGGGTTTTTGGCATTCCTATTTATTGTAAAAGGGCTTTCAAAGCCTCATTGTAATCATCTTCTTGCAAATGAGCACAACCGTCACATCTCTTCTCATAGATAAGCCGCCACCATTCCAACAAGCTTGTTTCCATTGCATTTTCAATTTCATATTTTTCCTTATTGAATAGAAAACTAGTTTTACTGTATCTCTGTTATTTTGTGTTAAGCACCTGTTAATAATATGTAGTCATTTCGTTCTTCTCATAAAATTCGGATCACTTATATTTAGTGAATTAAACACCAATTGTGTGTAGACCTTCCATGTTCCTCCCAGTCAAAGACCACACTACTCATAATCTCAGCAGTGGGTCTCCCCTGAGATGGGGATAAAATCTATCTGGGCAAAGGAAGTTATAAGTCAGTCTAAGGTCTGAAAATCAACAACAATTCTCAGATTCAAGTGCTTATCCTATAAACCATGCTACAGTCTCTCATTCCCCACATGCATGTCCCACCCAAGGATGTGCACCCCTTCTCTGCTCAACAGTCCCTCGGCTGCCCACTTCCCTTTCCAGGGCTTCAGCAACAGGCCGAACAAGAAGTTTCAGAGCCCTATAGCTGCAGCTCAACCTCTATCAACCGACCTACAATCCCTCATTCCCCACATGCATGTCCCACCCTAGGAAGTGTGCCCCTTCTTTTCTCAACAGTCCCTCGACTGCCCCACTTCCCTTCTGGGGCTTCAGCAACAGGCCAGACAGGGAATCACAGAGCCTTGTAGTTTCATCTTGGCACCTTGGGAATTAATTCCTAGCAATTCTCTCACCTCAAGTGAATGCTCACGGGCTTGACAACCCGCTTCATTGACACAACAAATCTCTCACTTGGAGAGAAAATGCCTACGGGCCTGACAACCCGCTTCATCGACAAAAACATTCTCTCGCCTGGATAGAAAATTCCTACAGGCTTGACAACCCGCTTCTTCAACTGTGTGCATGACAAACCAAATCCTCGACTTGCAATAGAATCGGGTACAAGTACGTATGGTAGCATGGATGAGTGAAAAATGGTAGGAAACATGAATCAATAATAGCCAAAGATGGGGAATTACACTATATCCCCATATATATATATATATATATATGCACGTGTCCTTTAAGACACATGGAACCTAAGGGACTCTCTTATCCCACTTGTAATTCGTTCCCTTCCCCCAAGAACTTGGGATAACATAAAATTATATCCACACTTTAGACTTTTGGAATAATATAATAATATTCCTTTGGGATTAAGCCCTGAAGCTTAGCCCTTTCTTAGACTCTTAGCCCTCTTTCCCATCCTAGTGGAGTTTATCCCCCCATCTCTTTTGTGTAGAAGGTCGATAGAAATGATGTACTTTATTAAAATATGAGTGTTTATATATTACAATAATAGGCACACTGACCTTTTAGAGAATCCAAGTTCTCCAGCCTAATAGTCACATAAGTATTTTGTCCTATAATATCCTGACTCACCAGCCTATAAAACATATGTACAATTAGGGTTCGGCCTAGGGGTATTGCAATTGGTAATCCCCCATCACATTTTTAGGGGAATGTGGTTTAACATGGACCTCCCATGACTCTAAGTTTCATATGATAAATGGTGGTAAATACCTCTACCCCTCCTTATAGAAATAGGGTCAACACCCTATCGTTGACCATATTGCGCCATTGTTGTTGTTCTTAGAACTTCGCCATCAAATAACTAGTTTGGACAACTATTCTTCTCGTAAAACCTGCACTATCCCACATATCATAGCAATGTTTAGGACCAATAATTAAATCACAAATTAATGCTTGACAACATACCATTACTCTCTTGATGTCCATGACATCAATGTTACTTCAATGGTATAGTTATTTGGCTATCTCTTAGCCCATTAAGTTGTAGGTTAGCTTACTAAAACACATAATCATGCATAACCATATAATCATTTTCATGCAATTAACAATGGTATGTATTGACATTTTAAGTAAGAAAATATGTTTAATTACCATGTGCATCACACCAAGTCTCCATTCATAATATAAATTGAACTAGTATCCACGTACTAAACTTTCATTTTAAATTCGTATACTTAAAATTTTGTAGATAATTGTCATCATTAATAACATAAACAATAAAACTCATACATTAATTTGTGTATATAGGTTGGTCCACATGTCCTCGCCATATAGTTCTATTAGTCTAACTGAGTTCAACAAATAATAAGTAAAGAAATAATAATATAGACCATAATGTAGTTTAGTTGTTTTAAAAGCCAAAATGTGGGGTATTAAACTTTAAGGTAGCCATGTGGGCATAATGGTTGAATATGTGAGGCATGCATAAAACTCCCTACACACAAAAATATATGAACTAAGGACCATCCCTAAGTTCTCCTTAAGTTCTACCAAAATTTTTAATGGGGATTATCCCATGACCAATTTGTAAAGTTTGGATTGCACTTGCATATGAGAGGTGCAAGGTTCAAATGTCTCTTCCTCCATGTTAAAGTGGGAATTTGTACCACATTAATGTGGAGTTGGGTTCATAGCTATGCAATAATCAATCAAAGGAATATATCATCTTAGACTTGTAGTTTTCCCTACTTGCTATAAATGTACTGATAGAGGTTATTCTCTGCTAGAGTTTGAACTTGA
>ML778657.1:2366165-2389493 GCA_009831015.1 Picea engelmannii | reverse complement strand
TGTCCTTAAGGGGGAATTGGTTGGGATCACTTCCTTGGTTTTCTTAGAAAAACACTGCTTCCAAGTTCATTTTCAAGGCATCCCATCTAAGATAGAACTCTTTGTCTTCCTTGTAAATCCCATTATATTGTATGGATTTGATATCTTAGGGCTCTACGTGGGTGAGGCAGACTGACCATGTATTGAGAGAGTTTATGCCATCATGATCTAATGCATGGTCAAGTGTGAATGCACAATTTCATGAATCATTATGAAAACTAAATTTAGCATTCACCACTCTAGTTGGAGACTCTCTTCATGCTTACCTCTTACCTACTTAGGCTTCATATCTTGGAGATTCATCATTTGGATGAGAGATGTTATCATATTTGGCTATTTAGTTTTATAATGGGTTTGCTTAACATCATTTTTAGAGTACATTGAAGAGGAAACTATGCAAGCATATAAAGGTATAAATATTATTGCAAGTTGTAGATATTTCCATTGATTTCCTTCCACCCTATAGGTACCCTTTGAATGCTCCACCCAATTTCTTCCTCTAAAGTCCAAACTCAACCATGTAGTTAGTACAATTAATTCATTTCGACAACATGTACCTATCTCCACAATCACTCAATCTTGATTTTCCCTTCTATGTTAAGACATTTTAAGAATCCTAGACAATAACATTCTTGAACCAAGAGAACATATAACAATAATGGTTGCATAGTCTAATATTTCTATTGAGTTAAATGAGAGTGTAATCCCACCAACTTAGGATTGATATTAACCATCATATCCCTCATCGGGATAATATTTGCAAATTATGGGCATGTTGAGCCCAAACTATAGCTTAGGTGCAACATGGATACTACATCTTAGTTGTCAATTATGATACCAATCTATGAATAGTTAGCTTATTTTACTAGTCAACTCACCACCACCTTATGCATTGGTGATTTCACTAAACCTAGTTTCTAATTACAAGTGACATAGTTTTTAAGGTGATTTCACTAAACCTAGCTTCTAGTTACAAGTAGCATAGTTTTTAAGGTGATTTCACTAAACCTAGTTTCTAGTTACAAGTGGCATAGTTTTTCAATTCCAAACTTGAGATGACTTGCCTTAGAAGTTATATATAACTTCCTATAACGGTTTGAACATGGTGTCCATGGTAACTTTATTATCAACTTTTAGAATGCTTATTTACTATGATTTATTTTCATTATAATTTAATATCTTTTTAATTTTCAAATTAAGAAATAAATACTTTTAACTTAAATAATACAAATTCATAATTAATTTATTCTATTTTTAATATTAACTCTCTTACACATATTTTTGAATTATTTAAAAAAAATAAATAAATATATATATATATATATATATATATATATATATATATATATATATATATATATATATATATATATAACCACAAACTGAAACCACTTCTACCCTCTTACCCAATTCGCAAGTTGTTTGTCCCTTGCGGTGACTACTCCCAACAAATATCTTCCTCCTTTCCAATAACTTAACCCCCTTACTCTGGCCATGAAATCAAACCTTTAATTATTCAAAGGTAAATTGATTAAGGGTGCTTTAAAATGTTTTAAATAAAATCATAAATTTATAAACTTCTTTTACAATCAATCGTATTATCCTTCGTGGAATGGGTTTATTTAGATCTTTACAGAAAGGAGGAGATTGTAAATGTAAATATTAAATCAACTTTATATACATCGGGACAAACGCTTATCATATGATGTGACTTATAGGGGGATTTCACTTTCAGTTTTAATTATATGTTGTGCGAACAATTAATACACAAGGAAGGGTACTTTTTGGAGTTTACACTTCTCCATTGTCCATCACGTTAGTTGGTTGGTATATCGCTTTCATAGAGAGGAAGTGTAAAGTAGCATGTCCTTGCTTTTAGTTAACATTGTAAAGTAGAATGTTCTTGCTTTTAGTTAACATTTAGATTAACAAGATAGATACTTTGTTCATTAAAAACAAAATTAAGATATTTTGTATTATATTATAATTTGTATTTTGTAAAAACATCATGTAAAATCAGGTGTTAATTAAGACATGTTGATTTCAATTAATATATCAACTTTGAACAGGAAATGGTTAACATTTTCAAAGAAATCACTTTGTTATGAAAGTGAACATAAAAAAATGGAGATTAGAGCAAAGATTAAGAGAAGAAATTTCATAACTTACTAGCTAAGTATTTTGACGATACAAAAAACAAATGGGAGAACATAGCCTCGGTGGTCCTTGGAAAAAGCTATGTTGAGGTTAAACTCCATTACAAAATCCTCATAGAGGACATATCACAAACCTTGTTAAAAGCTTGAGCATGCACTTAGCAATTGCACACAATAAAATTTTAGTGCCCCCACATTGACATGTCAATTGAACAAATAAAATCAGGGAATAGATAAGACAAATTTTGTAATTTTAAGTTGAGATTTCAAATGACAAAGTACAAGACTATCTCTTGTATTTCTCAATTTCTTTCACTTTCTAAAGGTTCTAATATATTAAATAATAATCTAATAACTAATTCTATATTGTTAAGTTGGTTGTGTTAATGGACAATCAAATGATTGTTGGGGTGGGAAAAATCAAGATGCTAAGGTATTGGAATAAATTCAACAAAATTACACAAAACAATTATTTATACACTTGTTTTAGACTAGGTTCTTAGTTGGAGTCCAAAATTGTTAATGAGATCAAAGCAAAGCTTACAACGTATTGTCAATGTAATCTAGTTGTTACCATTGGTACCATTATAAGATGAATCCACACCTATTGTAAGAGCCTTGATGGTGGCACCCATTTTCTTTAGAATTGACGGTTGTTAACACACCAAGTCAAGCAAATATCTCATTAACGCCAAAAGTACACACATTCTTCAAAACATGCTATATCAATGCTCCCATCTTTTCATTTAGCCCAATAACAATGCTACAATTCATGCTTCATTGTATTACACATTCCTAAAAAAAACTAAAGGTGTAAAAATGAATACTAAACATCACTACCCTTTTCTCTAAAATTTTTAAAACAGTTTCACATTCTAAGAATAAATTAGACATCTATGTAGAGTATCATATTAAACCAAGTATTACACAACAACAAAAAATCAACACCTCCTTTGTATTATTGGTCAATTTTTCTTGCACATCAACCTTCCACTAAATACAACAATCACATACTCATTTATTTATCTAATCAAAATACACAAATTCAAAGATATATGAAAGAACACATTTGTTATGATGCTTGTTGATTCAAGCCCCTAGTCCCTTCAAAGGACATTGCTCCTTCCTTTGACTAAGTTCTATTTATGCAAGCTTCTTAAAATGACAATACTTTGTGCTTTCACCTTGATTAGCCAAATATTTGGACATGACAAATAAAAAATGCTTGGACCATACACATGTGAAGAACTAATAGTTAATTTCAAGAAATATACCACATAAAATACACTAAATTCAAAATGTTGTGCCATTTGATAGGAAAAGCAACATGAACCTACAACATAAACATGGTACTACTCACATAGAGGAGATTCAACCCAACAAATTTGGACCTCGTGACCTATAATTCTAGGTAAAAATAGAAACAAGCAACTAAGGAAATGTAGAGAGGAGATGAATCTGAGTGTATTGGTTCATCTACATAAGAATATATGGTTTTGGAAACAAAAAAAATTATCTCAAAATCAAGGATTGGATTGTTTCAACAGCTAAAATGTGGACACGTGTTTTTCTTGCAAGTCTTGAGAATTTTCACTAGTAAAACCTCCACACAACCCAACACTTGTTGCTGAAATTGAATTTAACAAATTCTCTCAGTGGAGCATGTGAAAATGATAATATGGTAACACTTTAATGGATGCATCATAAAAAAAATATATTAATAAATGTACAATGAAAGCAATGTTGAATTGGAAATAACAATTATTAAATAAAGTGATGAACATAAATAATATAAATCAAAGTGTCATGTGTATCTCTTAGATTGATGTGACTATTGCGTTGAGGCCTCAACAAGCACCAAACTATATTAGGACTTGGGGACCCCTTTCTTCTTCATTTTTGAGTTTTCTTTTGCTTTTCATTTCATGTTGTTGCTTGATTGAGGAATGCTTGGATTTTGATGCTAGTAAGGTTTTACAGAGATGATGAGTAAGTACTTGTTTGAAATTTTCTTAAGAACCTAAATCTCTTATGCATCTTACCTTTTGGGGTCTTCTTCATCCTTTGTATTCAAACTTTGTTGTTCATCACCTATAGGAATATGTCTTATATTTAAAGAAGATGAATCTTTCAAAACTTTTTGATTGAATCTTTTCAGGAATCTTTTTGTTTCTTGATCACTTCTTTGAAAATGCTCTGATAGTTCATCAAACATTTCTCTACATTTGAAGGTTTTCGTATTTTTATTGTGGTTGATGATTCATCGGGAAACATTTAAATTTCAAAAGAAGTATATTTTAGAATGCCTCAATGGTTCATCGAGTTGTTTTAGAAGTTCACTTTGAACATCTTCTTAATTCTCTTGATAGTTCATCGAAAGAATTTGAACTTTCAAATGCATGCATCTTTAGAATTCAGTTGATAGTTCATTGGGGAAATTTTGAAGTTACATCTAGTCGTCTTACAACTCCACCTCACTATTATCAAGGTCTTCTTGAATTTCATATTTCAAATTTGCATGATGATTCATCAGGCAAGTTTCACATTTCAAATGGAACATCTTTTGAAAGTGTCCAATGATTCATTGCACCATTAAATTGAAGTTGTCACTTTAGTATCTTTCAAAATAGTCCAATAGTTCATCATGCCATTTTTGAAATTATTATCATACACCTTTCGAAAATGCTCGATGGTTCATCGAAATAATATCAAATATCATCTTTTGAAAGTGCCTGATAGCTCATCGGGCCATTTTCAAAGATCATCTTTCAAAATGGCCCAATGGTTCATTGGGGAACTTTTGAATATGTGTTTCTTTTTTTGAAAGATTTCAATGTTTTATCAGGCCATTGTCCAACATTTGAATGTAACCTTTTTCATGATGGCTTGATGGTTCATTGGGCCACTTTCAAAATTATGTTGGGAGAATATTTTGACAACCCTCAATAATTCATCGGGGGTTTCCAAAGATCAACACATCTTTTGAACCTTACTAACGGTGTATTGGGTCCCCTCAAAATTAGAAAGTGTGCATTTAATGGCACAATCTACATTATCTTTTGAATTTATTTAGGATTTAATGCACTTACAACATTTTTGAACTAGTAAATCTTTCAACTATTTTCAAGTATTTTACCCTTTTTCAAAATAAATTATGTACGTGTCAAGGCCTCAATATACCCATGTTTTTAGACTTAGGGACCACTTTTCTCTTTTTATGATATTTGGCTTCTTGGCTTACATTTGTAATGATGAATGAGTGAAGTCTTGCTTAATATTACTTGATATTTTCATTTCCTTATACATATCCCTTTTGAGGGATCACTCGAGCAATTTCACCTTTGTTTTATTTGGCCTTTGGATGATTTTTTTCACAATTTTAGATCCCTATTTTGGAGTTATTTTGGCATTCAAAATATTACTTGGCTCCTTGTCCAAAAAAGTTTCTTTTGTAGTGTATTGTTTGAATTAAATATTAGTTCATTGTTGAAGAAATTCTTTGGTTTTCCTTTGATATTCTAACAAGACTTGTTAAAAAAATTCTTCTTTCAAATTGTCTTGGCAGTCTATTGGATATTTCATAAAAATCTTCTTTTAAAAATCCTCGATGGTTCATTGGGAGGATTCTAAAGATATTTCAAGAGGCTTGGATGGGCTATCGACCTCTTTTAAAAAATATTCTTTGGAATTCCCCCGATAGTTTGTCAGGAACATTCATGGGACCACAGGAAGCAACACATGAAGCATTACAGGATACCAAACTCTTCTGGTACCCAAACCAAATTTCACTCGTAGGACAGGAAAGGAGTCGCAGGACGGGACCACATGAAAGATTAACAGGAAAGGAGTCGCAGGACGGGACCACAGGAAGCAGCACGGGACCACAGGAAGCAGCACGGGACCACATGAAGCAGCACGGGAAGCATTACATAGGAACAAGAACGGGTTTTCTGCACGAGAACAAGAACAGGAACAACATTACAACATTAGAGTGGATAGTGACGGGTCCGAGAACATGAATAGGAACAACAAGAGGATTAGGTGGGACAGGTAGGTATTATCCTGTTCCTTATTCTGTGTTTATTTTTTTATTTTTTCCTACATGGCAATGACAATACACTCAACACTCATAAAAAATGGGCAAGAGGTACTCGTCTTGGGTGAAACAAACCATTTAGGCCAAGTGAAAATGGCCTCCTCAAGCAAGGAAGGGAAGTGGGTTTGGGTCAATGCCAAACAATTTCAAGGCATTTTAAAACGCAGAGCTATTCATCTAAAATGGGAACAGACAAGGAAAAAAAGGGCCCTCCGCAATAAACTTTCAACCAAGCCCCCTTTGCAAAGGTGTAACGACAACAGAACTAAAGACAATGGTGATTTTGCGTTGTACAGTCCCACATCCACACCTCTCAAATGGTCATTTGACCTGTATGTGCAAGAGTTATTAAATGCCAAGAGGAGACTGGAGGATTTCGAAGTCAAAGGGCATGAGAGAGACCTTCAAATCCAATTATTGACAGTAGCAAACCGAGACTTAACAGAAAACAATAAAGTTTTAAGAGCGAGTGACCATGTTGCAAGAATCCCTTTTGGAAGCAAAGGCTGAATGGAAAGGCTTGAAGGATGTCGGGCAAATCAGGGAAGACTCTGAAGTGGAAATTAGAGAGGTGATGAACTCTAAAAAAACCAAAGTTGAAGGGAAAACAGGTGAACAAACATACATCCATGGAGTGAAAGCAAAAGATAAAGAGAGAAGAGATTGTAAAAAAAATTCCAAAACTTGGGTACAAGTCAATAGCAATTCTGCTCATATGGAAAAAGAAACACACAGCCAGGGGGACGACATGAAAAGTAGAGAAAACAAGGAAATACAAGGTATGACAACAAACATAATTATCAAAGGTGTGAGAGAGTATGGAAAAAATGAACGTACTCTCGATATTACAAGTGAATTATTGAAGGACAAGTTGCTTTGGCAAGGCCGAATTTGCCAAGCATGGAGGGTGGGTAAGCCTAGTGGAGAGAGAGATAGGCCCATAAAAGTCATCATGTCAAGCATACGTGACAAGAAAATTCTCCTAGGCAAGAAGCAACTCTTGAGAGGCTCTCGCTTTTTTCTAGATGAATATTTAACTATTAGACAGCAAGAGGAAAGAAAGGAAGAGTTATTAAAGGTTAGGGCAACAAGGGATGAGGGAAAAAGGGAATGGTAGTTCAAAGGAAAAGTTGTTATTGCCTTTTTTGGTTCTCATTCTAAAACAGGACAACAAGTTGGTAGCCAAGAAGAGACAACAATTTCACTAGCAGGAAAATATGCAACAAGGCCTATTGGGACAATTAGGGGTGAAGACTCAACTTTGAGTCTTGTAGACCAAAAAAAATATCAATCAAACTATTCCCAGGTTTCCTTAAGTTTAGTTTGTTGGAATTGCAGAGGTTATCATTGGAGGCGGGGACCTGGGTTAGGACCTATTGTGGAAAATAGGGACATAATTTGTCTATTGGAAACACATGAGCATGAAGGGTGCAAGACACCTATGTTTGAAGAGTATGTGAAGATGGTAGTGTGGAACAAAGCAATAGAGAATAGTAAAGGGCATGGGGGTATCATGGTCTTAGTGAAGAAAAAAAAAGGTCGTCTCATTCAGTTAGAAAGAGAAGACTCAAATAAACAATAGATTTGGTTTAAAATATTAGAAAATGGTAACATCATCAGGATTACAGCATGTTATTTTTCTCCACAAGTTTCAAAAACTTACAAAAGTAGGGGGCTTGATCACAAAGACCCCTTTGCATCCTTAAAAAACGATATTACAACGTACTCTCAACTAAGCGAAGTTCTTATAGTGGGTGATTTCAATGCTAGGACAACATGTGAACAAGCTAGTATTCTTCGTTGTAAGGAAAAATGCAACCCCATTTGACTTACAGAAGAGAGAAATCATCAGTGGACAAGAGTTTCAGAGGACAAAAAAAGTTCCAACTTGTTTGGCGAACAACTGCTTACTTTATGTGGGACATTTGACTTAGTCATTTGTAATGGGGTGGCTAGATGGGCAAATTCTGGCAATTTCACCTACAATAGCTACAATGGAGCAAGTGTGTTAAGGTCCTAACCCGCACATAGGTAGAACAATATATCCGGATGTAATAAAGGTCAATATTAATAAGGCCTTTCAATAAAATAGAATAAGGCGGATGTAAGAAGACTTAATAGAAGCTTCCGCTTTTAGAAGGATCTTCCTCTAGATGCTTCTTTTTAGTATAAATAGGAGTTGAAGGTATGAAAACACTAGCTTGGATATTATTGTAATAGAGCTCTGCTCAACTGGAGGTTTCCCCCTCGAAGAGGCCCGTGAACATTGCTTTCAGATTCAAAGTGCTATTTATGTTATTATTCTCTTATCATTTCAGTGTTATTGTGAAGATTATGCTAGTTATATTACTGTTATTCTGCCATTTGTCGCATTTTATTTTTGTTCTGTATACTTTTTATATCTGGTATATTACAAGTGGTATCAGAGCACTTTCCTTGGCAGAAATTGTGGGAATTTTTTTTCCAGGGTAGAGACGTATTATGGCGTCTTTAAGCCATAGAGATCTGTCGTTACGCGCATAAACCCGCGGTTGAGGGATTCATGCACGCAGGAAATATAAGTGGTTCTTAAGTGCACATCTGTTGGCCACCCTTGTAACCCTTGTTGGTACCCCTTCGAGTGGTAGCGCATCAAACAACACCTGTGTACGGATCGACCTAGATTTCCTGAAGCCCTCTTTAGATAAACCGATCGACCGCCTGATTGTTATAGTGCCACCGAGAACAGCACTCGGGAATATACTCTCTAGTACCTGGGTAGTCGGGTAGTACGGCTAAGGGTATGGTCTATCCTCCTTAGTTAGTGCCCTGAGATATTAGGTCGAGTACTACTGTTGGACCCTGCACGTATATCAGAGAGCTATAGCACAGGGCAAACCCTTGTCTGTAGAACCCTTGAATACCTAACCCTTGGGGACAGAAACATAAACAAATTAAAACAGAGAAGATCTATTGTCGCGCAACTGTGTTTGGGTTGCCAAGTAAATATTGTTAGGGTCCTAACCTGCACATAGGTAGATCAATATATTCGGATGTAATAAAGGTCAATATTAATAAGGCCTTTCAATAAAATAGAATAAGGCCGATGTAAGACGACCTAATAGAAGCTTCTGCTTCTAGAAGGATCTTCCTCTAGATGCTTCTCTTGATAGACATATTTAGTATAAATAAGGGTCGAGGGTATGAAAACGCTAGCTTGGAGATTATTGTAATAGAGCGTTGCTCGACTGGAGGTTGCCCCCTCGAAGAGGCCCGTGAACATTGATTTCTGAATCAAAGTTCTATTTCTGTTGTTGTTCTTATATCATTTATGTGTTATTGTGAAGATTATGCTGGTTATATTACTGTTATTCTGCCATTTCTAGCATTTTATTTTTGTTCTGTATACTTTTTATATCTGGTATATTACAAGTGGTATCAGAGCACTTTCCTTGGCAGAAATTGTGGGAATTTCTTTTTCAGGGTAGAGACGTATTCTGACGTCTTTAAGCCATAGAGATTCGTCGTTACGCACATAAACCCACGGTTGAGGGATTCATACATGCAGGAAATATAAGTGGTTCTTAAGTGCACATCTGTTGGCCACCCTTGTAACCCCTGTTGGTACCCCTTCGAGTGGTAGCACATCAGACAACACCTGTGTACGGATCGACCTAGATTTCCTGAAGCCCTCTTTAGATAAACTGATCGGCCGCCTGATTGCTATAGTGCCACCGAGAACAACACTCGGGAAGATACTCTCTAGTACCTGGGTAGTCGGGTAGTACGGCTAAGGGTACGGTCTATCCTCCTTAGTTAGTGCCCTGAGATATTGGGTCGATTACTACTGTTGGACCCTGCACGTATATCAGAGAGCTATAGCACAGGGCAAACCCTTGTCTGTAGAACCCTTGAATACCTAACCCTTGGGGGACAAAAACATAAACAAATTAAAACAGACAAGATCTATTGCCATGCAACTGTGTTCAGGTTGCCAAGTAAATACACATTTCTTTCTGGTTAAGCATTTGGGGATTTCATCACTGCAGTATTCTTCAGACCGGAGTATAACTCCGCAGGTGTTAAAAAAAATAAAAAAAAAGTCTGGAAATTTTTTCACCATTATTTGAGACCTATTCCATTGGATTCATCTCTTCGCCCTTATCACATTCATCCATATCATTTTTAGGAAAAAATTTTGATCCCACCCGCCCCTTCTCAGTTCACCCATCCTCATGACCCATACCCGTAGCCAAGAACTGGAAGCTCGCTTCAACACCTTGCAATTTGGTTTCCCCGAGACCCAAAAAGAGGTGAAACAACTCAGTGCTACTGTTGCGTCCATCGATACATCCATCAATACAACCATAAATACAACCATGTAGTCCTCAATGGAGGAAGTCAAACAAGAACTGCCCACCCAGCTTGAATCTGTCTTTGCATTACTCTGCTCCAAACTGAAGATCCCTACAGATGACCCTTTCTATGACGCACCTCCAAAGACTGAAGGTGAGAATTCCTCCCATTCCCATACCTTTCAGCCCCATCACTTTCAACGTGACCTACGCCTTCCGTGGGTGGATGTGACCAAATTTGATGGCTCAGACCCCACTGGTTGGGTAACCCAAATGGAACATTATTTCTCTTTATATGGCATTATAGATGACTTGGCCAAACTCCGGTATGGTGTTCTCCATCTAGATCAAGAACGTTGGCAATGGTGGCAATGGAGAAAAACTTCCTGTCAAGGGTATATTGCTTGGACCCAATTTGTGACTGAGCTTTATGAACTCTTTGACTCAGACACCAACCATTTGGGACATTTGACAAAGTTGAAACAATTAGGATCAGTAGAAGACTTCATAGCTGCCTTTGAGCGCCTGGATTTTCGAACAGAGGGCATGATTGATGCCTTCTTTCGAGAGTGTTTTATCAGTGGCCTCAAGGATGAGATTCGGGCCCATGTCCTCATGGCTCGAACCTCGAGTTGGGTGGAGGCTACCAAAAGAGATAAAGAAGCACAACAGGTTGTATCCTCTCAAAACCAAAAACCCTCCTTTATCCCTCACCCTAAACCTGTAAATCCCACTACTCCCTCCACCCCATTAAAGATCCAAAAATTGACCAAGGCTGAAATGGATAAACGCCAACTCAAAGGCCTTTGTTATAATTGTGATGACAAATATTTCTCGGGCCACAAGTGTAAGGAACAAAATTTGTTTATGGCCATCTCTGAGGATATTTCAGAAGAGGATGTTGAAACTCCCCTTCTGTCTGAGTCACCTGAAATCACTGACATAACCCCTCCCTTAGACCCTCCCGAAGTGGAACCGGTCATTTCCCTCAATGCTCTCACTAGATTCTTTGCTCCCCAAACCCTCAAGTTAATCAGTTACATTAAGCATCAGAAGGTCATAATTCTGGTTGATAGTGCAAGCACCCATAATTTTATTCATCGTCGCATTGCCCAAGAAACTCATTGCTACATCCATGCCGTCAATAATTTCCAAATCATGATTGCCAATGGTGGTTCCATAAAATGTGGAGGGCGCTGTGAAAATGTGTGTCTCCAAATCAGTGACTACCACCTAAAATCCCATATGTTTTCTATCGACATGGGCGGTTGTGACATTGTGTTGGGTGCAGACTGGCTAAGAACTTTGGGTCCCATTCTCATGGACTTTAAGGCATTAACCATGCAATTCAACCAGGAAGGCCACCAATATAAATTCCAGGGCATCACTGCTGGTTCACCTGAGGTCATTAGTTCCCATCGCATGGAAAAGCTACTAAAAAAAGGTCATTCTGGTGTCATTGCCCAACTCCATGCCATACAAGCAACAAAGACACCCCCGGTGCTGCAAGACCTCCAAGCCCTCCTTTCTAAACATCAAATGGTATTTTTCACTCCCCAAGGACTCCCTCCTTCTCGCGGTGTTCATGATCATTCCATTCCCCTTGTCCCCGGAAGCCTTCCTCCCAATATCCGTCTGTATCACCACCCCTTTTCACAAAAAAATGAAATCGAGAAAATGGTCCAGGAACTCCTTAATGCAGGCATTATCTGCCCTAGTACGAGCCCTTACTCTTCTCCTATAGTCATGGTCCTGAAGAAAGAAGGTTCTTGGAGAATGTGTCCTGACTTCTGGGCCCTCAAAAACCTGACCATTAAAGACAAATTTCCCATTCCTGTCATTGATGACCTCCTGGATGAATTGAGTGGCACCCAATTATTTACTAAACTGGATCTTCGCTCGAGTTATCACCAGATACATATGAAAGAGGTAGACATTCCCAAAACAACCTTTCAAACTCATGAGGGCCACTATGAGTTTTTGGTCATGCCCTTTGGCTTGTGTAATGCTCCCTCCACCTTCCAGAGCCTCATGAATCATGTATTTCGTCCCTTGCTCCGTCATTTTGTCTAAGTTTTCTTTGATGATATCCTCATCTATAGAAAAACTTGGACAGACCATCTTACTCATGTGGATCGAGTTCTCCATCTACTCTCTCAGCAACAACTTTTCCTGAAACGGTCTAAATGTGCTTTTGGTACCTCCAAAGTAGAATACTTGGGTCATCTGGTTGGCAAGGATGGCATCAGGGTGGATCCAAAAAAGATTGAAGCTATGCAAGACTGGCTGCACCCAAAGACTCTCAAAATCTTGCATAGATTTCTAGTCTTAACAGGGTATTATCGCAAGTTTGTTAAGAATTATGGAAAGATTGCAACACCTGTCACTGCTCTCCTAAAAAAGAACTCTTTCACTTGGACTCCAGCCGCTGCTCAAGCTTTTCAAACCTTGAAGACGACCATGTGCACCACTCTAGTTCTGGCCCTTCCTGATTTCACAAAGACCTTTTTGTTGGAATGTGATGCCTCAGGGAAAGGAATCGATGTTGTCCTTATGCAAGAGGGTCGACCTTTGGCCTTCAACAACAAGCAACTATCAGAAAGGAATCTGGGCAAACCCATTTATGAAAAATAAATGTTAGCTATTATGCATGCCGTTGATCTGTGGCGCCCTTATCTCTTGGGGAAACATTTCCAAATTAAGATAGACCATCAAAGCCTCAAGTACTTTATGGAACAATGCATTTCCTCCCCGGAGCAACAAAAATGGGTGACTAAGCTCTTTGGATATGATTATGAGATCATTTATAAGAAGGGAAAAGACAATGTGGTGGTGGATGCACTGTCCCAAAAATATGAAGAAGAAGGATCCCTTTTTTCTCTTTCCTTCATTATACCAGATTGGCTCCAAGATGTGCGCCAGGAATGGCTACAAGATCCCAAAAGTTTGCATCTGATCTAGAAATTGCAGACCAATGCTCCAGCTCCCCCAAGGTACTCTTGGCTCCAAGATGAGCTTCGATACAAAGGCCGTTTGTATTTAAGTAAACAATCAAAGATTAAATCCATGGTACTTTCTGAGCTTCATGCTACACCCACAACGGGGCACTTCGGATTCACCAAAACCTATGAAAGGGTCAAGCGTTTTTTTTTCCTGGGATGGTATGAAATAGGACATTCGTAATTTTGTTGTTGAATGTGAGGTGTGTCAACGCAACAAGGGAGAAACAGTCAAATCTCCGGGCACACTACAACCGCTTTCGATTCCACCTGCTATTTGGAAGGATATCTCTATGGACTTTATTACCAGCTTTACCCAAATTGGGAAATAAATCAGTCATAATGGTGGTTGTGGATCGCCTTTCCAAGTATGCTCATTTCTGCGCTCTTCAACACCCATTTACTGCATCCACAGTGGCTCAAATGTTCATGGAACAGGTCTTCAAGCTTCATGGCATGCCGCACTCTATTGTTTCTGATCGTGACCCAACTTTCACAAGCAATTTTTGGCAAGAACTGTTTAAGCTACAGGGTACCCAATTGCATCTCAGCACAACTTATCATCCCCAGACTGATGGTCAAACGGAAGTTGTCAACAAGTGTTTGGAAACATATCTGAGGTGTTTTGCCTCTGAAAAGCAAAATCAATGGGCTCAATGGTTACCCCTAGATGAATGGTGGTACAACACTTCCTACCATACAACTACACGCATGACTCTTTTTGAAGTGGTATATGGACATAAGCCACCTTCAGTTCTCTCATACTTACCGGGTACCTCGAAGGTCCAAGCGGTTGTACAAACACTTACAGTTCGAGAGGATATTCTTCGTACCCTTAAAGTGAACTTGGTCATGGCACAAAATCGTATGAAGCAACAAGCAGATCAAGGTCGCTCTGAACGTCAATTTGCAGAAGGGGATCAAGTGTTTCTGCGACTGCAACCATACAAGCAAACTTCCCTCAAGGCCGAGCATTGTCAGAAGCTAGCGCCCAAATTTTGTGGTCCTTATACAGTTCTCAAGCGTGTGGGACAAGTCGCCTATCAGTTAGCTATGCCCAGTCAGTCGAAGCTACATCTTGTTTTTCATGTTTCATGCTTAAAGAAGGTGATTGGGACTAGGTGCCAAATTCAAACCAACCATCACGAGTTAGCTGAAGAAGGATCCATTTGGCTACAGCCAGAATCAGTTTTGGACCAGCGTGAGCGTCGCTTGCGTCGGAGAACCTTCAAGGAAGTGCTAGTCCAGTGGAAAGATACAACTCCAGCAGATGCCACTTGGGAACCATCAACCATTTTACATCAGTTTCCACATCTCAATCTTTGAGGACAAGGCTGTTAAGGGGGCGGACATGTTAGGGTCCTAACCCGCACATAGGTAGATCAATATATTCAGATGTAATAAAGGTCAATATTAATAAGGCCTTTCAATAAAATAGAATAAGGTGGATGTAAGAAGACCTAATAGAAGCTTTTGCTTCTAGAAGGATCTTCCTCTAGATGCTTCTCTTGATAGACATATTTAGTATAAATAAGGGTCGAGGGTATGAAAACCCTAGCTTGGATATTATTGTAACAGAGCACTGCTCGATTGGAGGTTGCCCCCTCGAAGAGGCTCGTGAGCATTGCTTTCTGAATCAAAGTGTTATTTCTGTTATTTTTCTTATATCATTTATGTGTTATTGTGAAGATTATGCTGGTTATATTACTGTTGTTCTGCCATTTCTAGCATTTTATTTCTGTTCTTCATACTTTTTATATCTGGTATATTAAAAATACACATTTCTTTTTGGTTAAGCATTTGGGCATTTCCTCTCTGCAGTATTCTTCACATTCATCCATATTGTTTTTTGTCAAAATTTTTGACCCCGCCCGCCTATTTTCAGTTCCCCCATCCTCATGGCCCATACCCGTAGCCAAGAATTGGAAGCTTGCTTCAACACCTTGCAATATGGTCTCATTGAAACCTAACAAGAAGTGAAACAACTCAGTGCCAATGTTTCCGCCATCAATACAAACATGTAGTCCTCAATGGAGGAAATCAATCAAGACCTCACCACCCATCTTGAATTAGTCTTTTCGACACTCTGCACCAAACTGCATATCCCTACAGATAACCCTTCCTCTTCCTCACCTCCACATCCTGAAGGTGACCATTCTTCTCATTCCCATAACTTTCAGAACCATCACTTTCAGCGTGACCTACGCCTTCCGCGGGTGGATGTGACCAAATTTGATGGATCGGACCCCACTGGTTGGGTAACCCAAATGGAACATTATTTATCTTTATACGAGATTACATATGACTTGGCCAAACTCTGGTATGGTGTTCTCCATCTAGATCAAGAATGGTGGCAATGGTGGCAATGGAGAAAAACTTCTCATTAAGGGTATATTGCTTGGACACACTTTGTGGCAGAGCTTTATGAATTCTTTGACACCGACACCAACCATTTGGGTTGTTTGACAAAGTTGAAACAATTAGGAACAGTGGAAGACTTTATAGTTGCCTTTGAACGACTGACTTTTAGAACAGAGGGCATGTCTGATGCCTTTTTCCGAGAGTGTTTTATCAGCGGACTCAAGGATGAGATTCGGGCCCATGTCCTCATGGCTCGGCCTCAGATTTGGGTGGAGGCTACTAAAAGAGCTAAAGAAGAACAATAGGTTGTATCTTTTCAAAACCGAAAAACCTCCTTTATCCCTCACCCTAAACCAGTAAATCCCACTACTCCCTCTGCTCCACTAAAGATCCAAAAATTGACCAGGGCTGAAATGGTTGAATGCCAACTCAAAGGCCTTTGTTATAACTGTGATGACAAATATTTCCCAGGCCACAAGTGTAAAGAAAAAAATATTTTTATGGCCATATCCGAGGATATTTCAGAAGAGGATGTAGAAACTCCCCTTGTGTCTTAGTCACCTGAATCTACTGACATAACCCCTCCCTTAGACCCTCCCGAAGTAGAACCGATCATTTCCCTCAATGATCTCACTAGCTTCTCTACTCCCCAAACCCTCAAGATAATCGGTTACATCAAGCATCGGAAGGTCATCATTCTGGTTGATAGTGGCAACATCCATAATTTTATTCATCACCGCATTGTGCAAGAAACTCATTGCTACATCCATGTCGTCAATAATTTCCAAATCATGATTTCCAATGGTGGTTCCATGAAATGTGGAGGGCGTTGTGAAAATGTGCATCTCCAAATTGGTGACTACCACCTGAAATCCCATATGTTTGCTATCGACATGGGAGGTTGTGACATTATGTTGGGTGAAGACTGGCTAAGGACTTTGGGTCCCATTCTCATGGATTTTAAAGACTTAACCATGCAATTTGACCAGGAGGGCCACCAATATAAGTTCCAAGGAATCACCGCCAGTTCACCTGAGATCATTAGTTCCCATCGCATGGAAAAGCTGCTCAAAAAAGGTCATTCTGGTGTTATCGCCCAACTCCATGCCATACAAGCAACAAAGACACCTTCAATCCCAAAAGACCTCCAAACCATCCTTTCTAAACATCAATTGGTCTTTTCCACTCTCCAAGGACTCCCTCCTTCCCATGATAGTGAGACACTATCATATGTTGTCCGTAAGTACCCTACTTATGACACATAAATGTACTCCATTGTGCAAGTTTGCCGCCAATGGAGACATTAAATTATTGGGAAGGAGATTGTCACCCACACTGATCATAAGCCACTACAGTTCATGCAGACACAAGGGAAATTGCAGAATGACCACCATCAAAAGTGGTCCACATACTTGCAGCAATTCCCCATTAACATCAAGTATAAAACATGAAGCACCAATCACGTCGTTGATTGCCTCAACAGATCGCCAGTCGTGACACTCACCACAGTGCTAGAATCTTATGGCCATGATACCTCTGGATGGCTCCAACTCTATGAGACAGACCCAGACTTCACCACCACCTACCGAATGTTGAGTGCAAACGTAGTTGTCAATAATTTCCATCTTCGGGATTGGTTGTTGTGTCGTCTGGGCCATATATGTGTTCCATCAAGAGAGTGAGTGAAGTTGATCTGGGAATCCCACTACGATCAGGTGGAAGGACACTTCGGGGTCGAAAAGACAGTGACGATGCTACAAAAACATTTAGATTGGTCAAAACTTCGGCAAGAGGTCAGCAAGTATATCAGGTCCTCCACTGCCTGCGTTATTTCCAAACCGACCACTAAGAAACATGGCATGTACACCCCCCTCCTACTCCTGATAGGCCATGGGAATCCATCTCAATGGACTACATGTCAGGCCTCCTGTCCACCAAGCAGGGAAATAATTGTGTTTTTGTGGTTGTTAATCACTTTTCTAAGATGGTGGTTTTGGTTTCCTGCAAGAAGAGCATCACAACAGAGGCCACTGCCAAGCTATTCTTTGAGCGATTCTGGGTACACTTTGGAATCCCACAAACCATTATCTAAAATCTGGACAGTCGATTTCTCAGCACAATTTGGTCGAGCCTCTGGTCACTGCTGGACACCAAGCTCACCAAATCCACAGCCTTCCACCCCCAGATAGATGGCCAAACCGAGGTTGTAAATTGATTGATTGTGCATATCCTTCGCATGTATAATTCCAAGAACCCTCGCACATGGGATGAGATCCTTCCCTATGTCCAATATAACTACAACCGAGACCTGCATAGCTCAACTGGCCACAACCCCTTTCAGGAGGGGTTGGGATTCCAAACATTGGGTCCCATAGATGTTGCACTTCCCCTTGCGGTCACCTCGACTGACTCATCTCCTGCTCCAACTGAAGCTGAAAAATCCACTTGGTTCATTGAGCAGATCTAGCACATCTTCCAAGAGGTCCAAGATATCCTACAAAAGTCCAATGACAAGTACAAGCAGCGCCATGATCATCATCGAGTGCCACATAAGTTTCAGGTGGGCGAAAAAGTTTGGTTGCACTTGCAGAAAGAACATCTTACAGAACCCCATATGAATTTTTTCCCACTCCGTTATGGGTCGTACACCATCACCAAGGTCATGGGGGATAATTCTTTTGAGCTCAACATTCCTCCTTTCCTTGGTCTACACCCATTGTTCAACGTGGATCTCCTTTGCCCTTATTTCCCACCATTATTGGACACCTCAGAAGTAGCAGAACAACTGACACCAACAGAGCTCAACCCTGACTGCGTAAAATAGGAATCCAATGATAATATTGTGGACACACACATCAAGGGCACTTGACAACCAAGAATCCAACTTTATCGAGTCGTCAAAGTAGGGCAGCTCCTGCACCAAGGCAAGTGGCTCACCCAGGGCCAAATTCAAAATAAATTTCCTCATCTGATGGGGAAAATCAACGCAATGGAGACCATTGATTCCTAAGGAGGAAGGATTGATCCAAGTGGATATCAGTGGCCACCCACCTTTTCCAACTGGCTCAAAACAGTTTTCTGGCAATTTTTGTAATTTAATATTTTTAGCATTTTTTCATTTCTGGAGCCGTTTTGAGGCCCTAAACGATGTTTTATGGTAAAACGGGGAGAAATATGTCAATTTCTTTGATACTTCCACCAAAATGAATCTCCTCGATGATACCTTTCCAAGAGGCTATCATACACCTAAAACAGAGATCTTATGCAAAAGTTATGACCCCAGGAAGTTGATGTACTAACTTAACCAAACGGGGCCCACATGACTTTTGGCGCTTCATCTCCTAGGGTTAGGTTTTTGGATGTATAGGGTTTTTGGAATTCCTGTTTATTGTAAAAATTCACTCAGAGCCTCATTGTAATCATCTTCTTGTGAATGAGCGTAGTCGTCACATCTCTTCTCAGAGATAAGCCCCCACCATTCCAACAAGCTTGTTTCCACTGCATTTTACAGTTTCAACTTTTTCCTTATTGAATAGAAAACCAATTTTACTTTATCTATGTTATTTTGTGTTAAGAACCTCTTAATAATCTATAGTCGTTTCATTCTGATCATAAAATCCGGATCAGTGGTATCATAGCGGTCTGCTCCTTGTCGTCTTAATGCATGTCCCTAACGAGGTCGGAGTACAAAGAGTTGGGTCTCGAGCTTGTTTCTCTTGAGGACAAAATCTCTTGCACGCCCAAGCAAACTCTCATGGTAGGATAAAATAAAGATGACGAGACAAGATATCCTTTCAAAATGTTGATTGAGGAAACCCTCACATAACAAAGGAACGAGATGATGGATAGTTTCACGAAATCTTTCGGCGACTACCAACATGCGATGCATCTTCTTTGAGTGGAGGCACCGCCCCCTTCAAGGTACAAATAAACTTCGATATTCCTATATTTTAAGGTCATATAGATGCATATGTTGTAGATGAGTGGTTGAATATACTAGAAGGGTATTTTTCTGTCCATAACATTTCAAATAGAGAAAATATTACTTTTGTGCTCCTCAAAGCCGTTCCCCATGTCAAAATTTGGTGCGAAAATTTTTGTGAGCAAAAGGAAGAAGAGGAACCCTCATTATTTACCATCATGACCACCTGGGAATCCTTCAGGGATGCTATTAAGGAACAATACTACCCTGTCGAAAGTTATGACGACTTGTAAATCAAATGGACCACACTGCGACAAGAAAGAGACCAAGGAGTGCCAGATTTCACAAATATCTTCCATACCTTGTGCACCAAGCTGGGTATCAAAGATTCGGAGCGACATATGGTGTTCAAGTATGGCATTGCTATTCATAGATACATCCAGAGAAAAATGGAATTTTTGGACATCTCATCCTTGGGTGCGGCCTACCGATATGCCGTCAAAATCGAGTAGAAGATCAAACAAAAGACGCGACAATTTGGGCCTCGGAACCCCTCACAACAAAAGCTAGGAAAGGGCAGCCCAAACCCACAGAACAAATCACAGAGAACATATGGATAGTATCAGGACAACCAGTCCAAGCCACAAGCAAAGAAGGACAACAGAAAGACAAAGAAAGATATCAGGAAGTGGTGCGACTTCCATAAGAGCCATTGGCATAACACTGTTGACTGTCGCTCAAAGCAGTCGCTAGTGGCCGAAGTGAAAGCCTCTAAATCAGATGTGGGTTCTGACTCTAAGGCAGAACCAGAAAGGGGAAGACAGACCATTGACACGAAACCAAGTGCCACCGTTTCTACCACCAAGCTCCATCCTAGAGAACCAAACGATCCAGAAGAAGGAGAGAGCCTCTTCCATTCACAGATGTGGGTAAAAGGTACCCCGCTGGACTTCATCGTTGATAGCGATATCTAGAAGAAACTCATCTCAGCAGAGGTCGTCAAGCAGTTTTCCCATGCCGACAATGCCACACCCACAACCCTACACCATTGGATGGCTCCGCCAAGGAAGCGATCTCTGTGTCAGCCAACAGTGCCAATTTTCGTACGACATCAAGCACTTCAAAGACGAGGTATTGTGTGATGTTGCTCCTCTCGAAGTTTGTGATGTTCTTTTGGGCCAACCTTATTTATGGAAGGGTCATGTGGTATATGAGTCTAGGCCTCGTAATGTTATTATTACTTTGAACGGGAAATTGTACAAGATACTCGAGGCAGTCCCACTTAGTGCTATTTCCTTGATCTTTGCTAAGAAATGTAGGAAGGTCATCTCTCAGATGGGGAAGTTTGTCTTCTTCGTGATTTGCTCTCAGAATAAGCAAAAAATCACAACCACATCTAGGGTCTCTGCGTCTGACCTCTCCACACAACAAAAGCAAGTAGATAAGGTCATGGAAGAATACTCAGATATCTTCTCCTCACCTATCAGGGTACCTTTGCACTGCTAGGTCAAGAACCCCATCGATATGAACCCCGACGCATCGCTGCCCAATGGGCTAGTCTATTGCCGCTCTCTGTTAGAGAATGAGGAGATCAAGTGACAGATCCAAGAATTGCTCCACTAGGGGCACATCCATCCCAACTCATCACCTTGTAGGAGCCCAATTGTGCTGGTATAAAAGAAAGATGGAACCTGGCGACTCTTCATTAATGACCAGGCTCTGAATAAAATCACAATCAGAAAGTTGTACCCGATTCCCTGAATCAACGACCTCCTTGATCAAATCACAGGGGCCAAATACTTCAGTAAGATTGATCTGAAGTCTGGCTACCACTAGGTCTCGATAGAAAAAACAGATGTATGGAAGACCGCCTTCAAGTCAAAGGAAGGCCTTTTTGAATGGTTGGTCATGCCCTTTGGTTTGACAAATTCTCCAACCACTTTCATGAGGATGATGGACGATATCATGTGACCATTCACCAATACTTTTGTAGTGGTGTATCTCGATGAAATTCTCATTTACAACAAGACTTGGGCTGAACACTTGCAACATATTCAACAGGTATTGCACACCCTGCGGCAGCACAAGCTATACGCCAACTTGGAAAATACTCCTTCGACATGGACAAGGTCCATTACCTAGGCTACATCGTTGATCAACATGGCGTACATGTGGATCAAGCCAAGATCCAAGTCATCCGTGACTGGTCAACCCCAACCACACTCACTGAGCTTCGAAGCTTCTTGGGCCTTGCCAATTTCTACCGCAAGTTCGTGTTGGGATTCTCCAATATTGCATGGGCCTTCATACAAATAAACAGGGGTGGTGGTAAGGATAAATTTGCATGGGGCCGGTCCCAACAAAAAAACATTCGATGATTTGAAGCAACACTTGTGCTCAGCCCCAATACTTTCACTACCAGGACTCCCTCCTCCCCATGACTCCTAACATTTTTGGGGTCTGTTAACCCATTTTGACATGAGAGGGTAGAGCTCCTTACAAGATCCACATTATAACACAAATACCTTTTACTATAACATTATGATTAAGAGGTATCTATTGTCAAACTCACCCACAACTCCCATTTGGCTTCTTTCACAAACACTATATTAACACAAGGAAAACCTTGAACATCACCTTTGCTTTGTATGGAACTAATGTGATAGACATCACAACTTGAAAAAGACTTGGTGTACCAAATTTAACGTAGCCTTACACCCACCAAGTTTTGAACTTGGATTATCTTTTTATCTTTGATAAATAAACACAACAAAAATGATTCCAATAGAAATTGACATAAACATAAAAAGATCGTATCAACATTTAATTATCCCATTACTGGAGCAATTATAAGACAAAACAATGTTGATGTCCATTTTGACTAAACCTAAATATTAACATATATACTAATAAATCATTTTTTGTGGTTATGAAAATAGCCACAAGAAACAAGTAAGGTTGATGAAAGTGGGGGCATTGTCACAACCTCATGAAGGGTCAATTCCAATTACATCATGTAGCCATTTACCCATAAGGATCAATACAACCTCGCAAGGAGATTGTTGTTTATTTTGCAATTAGTTAAGGTTATTCAGTGAAGTCAAATGGTATACATATACAATGCAAGGTTGATGAAAGTGGAGGCATTGTCACAACCTCATGAGGGGTCGATTCCTCTTACATCATGTGGCCATTTACCCATAGGGGTAGATACAACCTCGCAAGGAGATTGTTGTTTATTTTGCAATTAGTTAAGGTTATTCAGTGAAGCCACATGATATAAATATACAATGGGAATAATGTAAGTGATGTGAGTCCGACCTCTTAATAAGTGTTGGCTGCTTGTTGTTTAAGTATAACTCTTGATAAGTGTTGGATGCTTGTTGTTTAAGTAAAATTGGAAGCATCTTCAATACTTCTT